>JAZBGX010002678.1:0-11931 GCA_037414775.1 Zonitis immaculata | reverse complement strand
GTGCTCCTCAAGTCTTTGTCTACTGTTCTTTTATCCAAAGCGACTCGCTCTGCCGTCTGTCTAGACCGACCGACGATGGTGAGCTGAATAAAATCAAGCTTCCAATTCAACCAAATTTAGGTATATCGAAAATATAAATAATTATAATAATAATAATAATAATAAGTCTATCATATTAAATTATTAACTGAAATATATCTGAAATTAGAGTTAATGATCTGTAAAGACTTATAATAATACATAGATAGAAAGTTTGAAAAATGAAATTTTATTTCATCATCATCATATTCTCGTTTGAAGTAAAATATTTAAACTTTAATATAGTTAGATACCACCAAAAGTGTAGGTTTCATAAGCAATGATTCAAGAGAAGTCTATAATAATAATAATCAAAACCTGTATTTTTTGGTAATTTTTTTGTTGTTGTTGTGTTGTCTATACTGAAGGTATGAATTTTCAGGTAAAAACAAGTTTAGGTTCGTTGTTGTTGTTTTTTGATTTGTCGACGAGAGGGCGGATGAAATTTTCAGAATTTCATTTTTATAGGGTGGAACTTTGAAGGACATTTGCCATCCAACTTTCTATAAACGTATTTTACTGTTTGTGAAATTTTTGGTGATGGTGGTTGTTGTTGTTGTTTGGGATAGGGACAATCTTTTCATATGAAATCTCTTTTTTTTCGGGGGTAGGGGTGTTGTTTTTTTTTTTTAGTATTTACAAGGATATTGAAGTGTATATTGTATGTATTGAAAAAATATTTTCGAAACTACTATATAGGCAGGTGTTCCACAATATAACCATCAACGAACCAAAAATAATTCCCGGCCATTGTACCTGTTTTGAAATAGAGGCCCATCGGTTATATACGTCTACCTGTCCATCTTGCTTCATTGTTATTGTTAGATAGTCGGTTGTGATTTCAAAGAACTAAATTGAAAGCAGTACAAAGTTGTAAAAAAAAATAAAATATATAAATCCAACATTCTTACTATAATATAGCAGTAATCATTGGAATTTTTGGTTGGCGGGGGCGAGGAGGAGGAATTTATTTAATAATTAGTTTTTTTCGCCATTACAATGTAACTAACAACCCCAAATATATAATTAAAAGACTTTAAAAAAAAAACATAACGGAATTTCATCGTCAAGCATATGTGAAAATAGCAACACAACTCTATAGTGCTTCGAACTTTCCGAGGCCATTTAAATATAACGACACTGACTGCCCTCATCTATATTGGTGTCTTTTTTTTTTTAAATATGTATATTTTTAATATCTATTCTACTGAATTTAAATTTTCCCCATATATTTCCACTAAAGTTCAAAATTATCTTCAATTTCGTCGCAATAGACGTATGTATGTACGTACTTGAATTTTTTTTTTTCCATACAAATCATTCCAATGTTGTGTTATAGTTTTAAAAATGGAAACGTACATTATTTACGCATTATATTTGCAAAATTAAAAAAAAAATACCATCATACCATCATCTATTTTCAGCATTTTCATCTATATAGAGACACAAGCATGTTGTTGAACTTGATTATAGAGAAATTCAAGGCGGCTGGTTCAAGGTCGTCGATTTCCTTTGTTCTCTATGGTTTTTTTTTTTTCAAATTATTGGAAGCCCACTTCCGGTTAATAGTGGCATTTAAGCCTTCCAATATTTATTGTAAATGTGGTTATAGCAGTTTTTTTTTTGTTCGCTATTTATTAACAAAGAAAACCTAAAAAACCGATATTTGAAATAAGTTTTGTTTGTTGTTTTGTTTCCGCAGTGTCAATGATTTTTTTTTTCAATTTATTTTCCAGGGCTGTAACTGATCCTAGAGATGGTAGAAGAGTTGCATTAAAGAAATTACCAAATGTGTTCCAATCATTAGTATCGTCGAAACGTGTTTTTCGTGAATTGAAAATGTTATGTTTTTTTAAACATGAAAATGTAAGTTGAATCTTTTTTATTTTTTTTTTACAAGAAATAATTATTAATGAAATCGATTTTTTAATTTTTTTTATATACATATATTTTGTTTCAGGTACTTTCAGCCTTAGATATACTTCAGCCGCCTCATTTAGATTTTTTCCAAGAAATGTATCCTTTTATTAAAAAAATTGATAAAGTTTGCTTCAATGCATTGACCTTTTTTGAAGTTCAAGTCAAATGAACATGAGAGCGTTTTTTGTTGTTGATGTGTGTGTGTGTGTGTGTAATTTTAATTTACAACTTCCGCCCTAATGTTTAATTGCCTATTTAACTAACTATACATACAATATATGTATACGAGTAATGCCCATTTAGTTTGGTTGATTCACAACTGAACCATTCAAAAAATTCAATTATTATTATTATTTATTCGTTGTTTGTTTCATTTATTCAAAAAAAAAATTAAATTATTGATTATGCCCACCTGCATATAGTCATTAGAAATAGGCATGAAATTCCTGCTACTATACGTAAAATACCTTTCATGATGTATCCAATTACTGTATAGATAGGAGACTTGTAGATGAAATTGCACGGAAATTATTGAGTTCTAGTCGTTATTTATTGCACACCTGTGTGTATAGATGTGTACATATAATAGATATCGATATATGACTATATATACAGGATGGACTGCTTTAGGCTTTCTGCTGGTCGGTAATTTTGGTTATATAGTGAGGAGGAAAAGACAGCCGTACTCGAGGATATCTAGAGAACATTTTGGTTTCCCGAAAAACTAAAGAAACCGTTTCGACATCAAAATGTTGTCTAGAATCTAGAGATCACACTCGAAATCCTTAATTAAGTGTGTTTTTTTATCTACTCTACAGGCCAGGAAAGCCTGCAGTGGTGTTCCATGATGTAGAATTGTTCATTTATAACGCAATATGACCATTAAATGATAATATTAATCATTAACATTATTGTGATGACAGCTTCTTTTTCTCTCTATTTTTCAATTCATAAAATTAATGTCAAATGAAAAATACCACTACTACTCATTTCGAAATATTTTCAATTTACGTAAATTTGATTATATGCGCAAATATTTATTATCATTATTATTATAATAATAATAATAGCCTGTTATTAACAATTGAAATATAGGCGTTTAATTTTGTAGAAATTGTTATCAATTTTTGTTTGCTCGTATAGTCAAAGATTGGATGGAATTTGCTCCAGTTTTGTACGATATTTGCTCAATGGAAAAAGACTAACTTCCAATGACACCATGTTTATAAGGGTGGGTGGGGTTTTCCTATTGAAACGATAGAAAAAAAAATTAAGGGTGGAGTATAATTTCCATAAATGGAATTAGTTTAGGTTTTTTTTTTTTTTGGTTAATTATTGATCCAACTGTTTGATCGTATTGGATGATTAAATAAAAAAAAAAAGAATCTCTAGATCAATGATGAAATCGAATTTAGAGAAAGTACGTACGTGGTTATTTATTGAGTGTAAAATCGTAATTTTTCCAACTACTTGGTTAGTTTGAGTGGGTAATTTATTAGTATTGGGGAAACCTTGGGAATATTTCTAATTTTCGATGTTATATTTTGAAATTCTTCTGTCAAACTTGATGGAAATGAAACGTTTATTTTCCAGAGATTATTAACTATGTTTATATTGAAGAAAATTTATGGGAGAGAAGGAATTAAGAAAAAAAAACCAACAACAAACGGGATTATTTTTCTTGTTAACAGGATTTGAAAACAAGTTTCAATGAATTACGTAAATAATAGCAAAATTTTTTGTTTGCATTGGATATTATTCGTATTTCACTTTTTGTTGTTGCGTCCTAGTTTCCTACTTTTAATCAAATTTTAGTAGTTTAGAAGAGATTAAAAATACGAACGTTTTCTTTTATCGATAATACGGTTGTTATTATTTCGAAAAAATCCGAAACTATTTGGAGTCGTTTTCAATGAATTTGAAAGATTTGGTTTTTATGGTTTAGAAGATTTCACAAAACCACCACCACCGCAGCACCACGCGCTGCTGTGCTATCCATGCATTTTTGTATATAGAGATAGTTTTTTTTTGTTATTAGGTGCTTCATGGCCATTTGTTATTGAATGGTTTCATGGAAATTGGCGGCGGCAACTATTATATGGGTTGTTCCTACTTATGTTATGTCGTTTAAATTTTTGTTGTTGTTACAGCAAACTGGAAATGTTTATAGTTATAGAAAAAGACAATTCTCTCTCGTCTATATATACATATATACATGATGTTGTTGTTGATGATGATGATGATGGCGTGATTTGTTCCTTTACCTGGAGTGTAGCAGGTCAGGTGTTTGGGCTTGATAGTTGGGTTTGCTGGCGTTGTTGTTAGTACAAAGGCCTGACGGCCTTGGCAGTCAAGCTCACAAGAAGTGTAGAAATGCCGATGACCAACAACAGTATATACCCAACAACCATCATCTCTACATCTACTATACTCATTTCTTGTACCTATTTTTTTTTTTTGTTTAGACTTTTTCCAATTACATCTATTATTATTATTGTTATTATTATTATAGGAGCTATTTTCTCACGCTTGATACTCCGGTTACTGACACTCTATTCTGGATAAGTTGATATTATTACAACTTGGGAATAAAACAAAACACAAAAAAAAAAAATTGATTGTTGACTTGTAATTAATTTGAAACGAAAGTTAATTATTTTAGAGTAACAACACATACACATACATAAAATTTGCCATATACTATAAAATCACACCTGTTGAATGCTTTTGTATCGCTTATATAAATCTACATATTCGTATACTTACTAAGTATATAAAATTAATTTAGTCGTCTATTATATAAATTTTGTAATTTTTCATCAAATATTTTCCTTAATTTCGAAACTTTCCAGATATGTAATCACTGAATTATTACAAAGTGATTTACACAAAATTATAGTATCGCATCAGCCTTTATCATCTGATCATATAAAAGTTTTTTTATACCAGATACTTAGAGGTAATTTTGGAATTATCAAATAATATTTGTTTGAGAAGTGACAAATTATGGTAGAGGTTAGTTCCAGAATAAGCCGCTAGGCTTCGATGTGTTATTATTTATTATTATTATTATTAAATACACAAAAAAAACCAGAAGCGATCCATACCAGATTTATTGCCACTTCTCTAACAGATAACATATACAAGATTTTATGCAATCCCCGGTATAATATTGGTGTTATAATGGT
The DNA here is from genome assembly GCA_037414775.1 of Zonitis immaculata. Classification (NCBI taxonomy): domain Eukaryota; kingdom Metazoa; phylum Arthropoda; class Insecta; order Coleoptera; family Meloidae; genus Zonitis; species Zonitis immaculata. Next base: position 6,745 of record JAZBGX010002678.1, on the reverse strand, counting down.
CTTCATTATAATGCATTGTGCTATAATAAAAGAAATATATTGGGATTGTATAATTTCACAATTCAGCTATAATGTGATTAATTACAATTGTTTTATTGCAATTAATGGATTATAATCAATTGCAGGTTTGAAATATTTACATTCAGCTAGAATATTACATAGAGATATAAAGCCTGGGAATCTTCTAGTTAATAGTAATTGTGTTCTTAAGGTGAATATTATAATAATGCTTTTAGACTTTGATTTGATTTTATAAATTTCAAAATTTGTTTTGTAGATCTGTGATTTTGGATTGGCCCGTGTCGAAGAGCCAGATTCAACAAAACATATGACCCAAGAAGTCGTTACACAATATTATCGTGCACCGGAAATTTTAATGGGTGCTAAACATTATACAGCCGCTGTTGATGTATGGTCGGTTGGTTGTATATTTGGTGAATTATTAGGACGTCGGATATTATTTCAAGCACAAAATCCTGTACAACAATTAGAATTAATAACGGAATTATTAGGTACACCATCATTAGATGATATGAAATATGCATGTGAAGGTGCTAAAACGCATATGTTGAGACGTGCACCAAAACCACCATCGTTATCAGCATTTTATACATTATCATCACAAGCGACACATGAAGTTGTACATTTACTATGTCAAATGCTTGTTTTCGATCCTGTAAGTTTTTTAATTTCGGATTTTTTACATAACATTTTCTATTATTTATGCATAATTTTTTTTAGGATAAACGTATATCGGTTGTAGATGCTTTAGCACATCCATATTTAGATGAAGGTAGATTAAGGTATCATTCGTGTATGTGTAAATGTTGTTATACTACGGCTAGTGGGATGCGTCAATATACATCAGAATTTGAAACTACAGCACCACAATCGTTCGATGATCATTGGGAAAAGAAATTGACAGCAGTACAACAAGTCAAAGGTTATTTCTATTTATATGAATTTAATTATTATGAGTACAATAATAATTTTTTTTTTGTTTCATTCATATTACAGAAGAGATGCATAAATTTATAGCGGAACAATTGAATACAAGTCGTGTCCCATTATGTATAAATCCACAATCTGCGGCGTTCAAGAGTTTCGCCAGGTAAGACGGCCGCCGACGCCGCAGACCAGCGCAGCGCCATTGCATAGGTGACCACTCACTTATACCTATTAGTGTACGTTGTATCTTATCTTACCACCAATTCTAATAATACGGATCCTTATTAATAATAATAATTATTTCAATTAAAACAATTAAATAAAAAAAAATATATATTTATATATAGAAATACCAAAAACAACAACGTGCATTAAAAGGTTTCAGTGTTTAATATTATTAATTAATATTTAACTATTTAATGTTATTATAATTTAATTATCTTAATCATCTTGATCTTGTCATTGGTGTTAAAATTCATTTGTTTAATTCATTATGATATATAGATGATTTCCATGCTGGCGCGTGCGTTTTTTTTATAAAAAAAATTATTTTTGATTATTGGAGTAGTAGTTAGATCTTCTATGTAGTTTATCCCCCGACAATTCCTTAAATCCATTTGTTATTATTTATTAGTAGTGATAGAATAGTAGATCTATTTACTTTCTCTTATAACTCTTGTATTTTCTAAATTTCCCGATTTGTTATGAGAACTGTTTTATTATTATTTTTGATAAATGCATGGAAGTCAATATATTAACAATTATTATAACCTTCATTATGTAACCTGGTTGATTTCCTATTATAACGATCGTTACACGCTATTTCTCCTCTTAGTTGGCGTTGATTCTGTGAACGTACGTCCGTTGATTGGTTCAGCCGCCTGTCGGTAATGCAGATTACTGACGCCAGAATTATCAATTATAACAGCAAACTTTAATTTTCTACATTGTTGCACGAATTTTTGGATTTATTTTACATTATTCAATTATTTTATCACGTTATACAAATCCAGTCTCAATATTCTAACCTTAATTTTTGTCAAAAAATATATCAATGAATGACAAATTTAATTATTACGCATGAACTACGCTAGGCCCTACGTTCTCCAATGCAACGCCAACTTTGAGGAGAAATAGCGTCGTATATAAAGTACCTTGCCTCTTATTGCACTTTATTCAAAAAATTATTATTATTATTATTTTATATAATAAAACGGGCTCAAGTAAGATGATTGGTTATTATTGTATGTACAGGAAAGAAAAATGTGAGCCTTTCAAGAAGACCCTAGAAATTCTATTATCACCTGTCATCTTTCTATGTGCTGCGTGACTGCATTTATTATTTAGGTTAGTGTTTTTATTATAATTTATGTTTTGTTTTTTTATTATTCATCAATCAATATTTTGAGAATATCGAAATTATTGCATGTATGTTTTTTGTTTTTTTTAATTTTTTTATATATTTTGAGTGCACGATTCCCTTGAATTTATCCAAAACCTTCCATAATAATAATTATTTGACTATAATGGGTTAATATTTTTTTTCAAAAAATTAAATTAATAATAATTTTATTGTTACAGTTCAACTGTAGCTCATCCATCTGAGTTACCACCGTCACCCCATCAATGGGATTGACCATGGAGTATTGTTCGTAGATAACCAACAATAAAACAAAAAAAAAATAAGCCAAATAAAACAAAAAACCAATACTACTACCGATTTGATTTTTGACGATTTTTTTTAGTGTTTTTTCTTTTTGAATATAAACAAGAAGATGATTAGGAAAAAACATTACACCAAATATTTATAATTCAGGGATTCTATGCAATGCAAAACTAATTGATTGTAGATTAAAGAAAGAACAAATGAACATTATTATAGATAGACAATCGCTCGCGCTGTATTTTTTGTTTTGTTTTGTTTAACGTAAATAGTGTTTGTGGTGTTTTTTTTTTCTTCTAATGTTTAAATTAGAATTTTAATTTTGTGTAAATTTAGTCGCTCAGAGTGTGATTTTACTGATTAATCCATTTTTAAATTAATTTAATTGAACTTGAATCAAATGATAGATGAAATATTTCAGGAAAACTGTGTTGAAACAAGAAAGAGAGAGATAGATTGATATGAGAGGGAGAGATCTGCCAATTTTTTCTAAATACTAGTTGAATAATAACAGTGTACAGTTATCACTGCCTTGATTATTAGTTTATAGTTGTAATAATTAATATTTTTTTTTAGTTGTAATAATTAAGACTGGCAGGTTTTTTTTTTTTAATAGGATGATTTTTTCTAAATTGATTATGTTCAAATTCATAGTGTAATCAAAAAATAGATTACAAATTAGGGTGGTGTTTTTTTTTTTAATATATAATTTATATCAGTATGTTCCAAAATAAGCACCAATATTTAAAATAGTTTGTCTCTAGTTTAATTTTTAAGACTTTCTAATATAAAGACTGTGAATAGCTACATTGATTAATTAATTTATAATAATAATATTGATAAAGTGCAGCTATAATTGAAATTAATAATAATTATTATTATTATAATAAGGAGAGGAAATTGAGAAATAAATGCCCAACCATTTATACTTGAATTATTGGAGATGGAGAGGTGGCAAAAAAAAAAACGAAGAAAAACCAAAAAAATGATGTAGTGTAATCAGTGTGAATTATATTATTCAATGTGCAATTTCGATTATACCAACGAAATCGTAAATAGAACTTGAATAGGGAAAAAGGAATTAAGCTCAATTAATTATTATTTTACACAGCACTAGAACTGTAAATAATTTGACAAAAAAACATAAAAAAAAAGGAAAAGAGAATTCATGGATTTTTGTTTTTTTTTTGGTACAGAAGCAAAAATTGTATAGTTGGAAATTTTGTAAATAATTATCCATAAAATTGATAAGATAAGCACTCTATTATTCATTTTAATTACTTTATTATAATCAATTGAATTATAATTGCATTTCTATTGTAACACTATATGGCTTATTGTCTATATAGAGTTTAATAATGATATATGATTGTCGATTTGTTTGTGGTAGTTTTTTTGCAGATAATTTGCAAAAAGAACAACTTACCGTTTTGTTTTTGTTTTTGTTTTTTCAAGTAACTTCTTGTAAATAATTTGAAAAAAACTAAAACAAAACATTATTTTTTTTTTCCTGTAAGTTTTCTAGTTAATTTTATTAATTATCTTAATCGTAATAGTTCTTTTGTTTTTGATTTTTTAAATAGTTCAATTTTATGTTTCATTTTTTTTTTTTTTTTGAATTTTGTTGTAATTATTCCATTGTCTTTTTCCAGAGATCTCACAATGTATGTGTGTATTGTAAATATATAATACGAATATTTTATAAAGGCACCTCTATTGCTCAATATTATTGCGCAATCATTGATTAATGCCGCAATTTATTATTTATATGTATTAATTTGTCTCTTAATTAATTAATTAATTAATTAATAAAAATTGAAAGTTTAGGTCCCTATCAACGTTCATTATAATTTAATGCAAGTTGTAATTTTTTTTTTTGGATTAATTGATGACTTGTTGTTTTTTTTCTTCTAATATTGCATGAGAATACTGGGCGTGTAGGGATGCCTTTATCTTCAGACTTATTTCGCGTATAATGGTCAGTCTCTATGTTTTACTTTAAATTCGGTATACTCTGATATACAACAAACAAACAAACAAACAATAAACAAAACAATGAAATTTTGTTTATTAATTTTTTTGTATAATTGTACTGAGTCCTGATTTTTGTTCTAGTTCGTGAATTATCCTGTTATTCCCGAAAAATCCTGATTTATTATGCGAAATAATTTCGATTATACAAAAAGGTAAGTATATAGTTTTTTAAGTTTATAGAAAATCGGTCATTTGTGTGAATAAATTGTGACGAGTTTGTATTTCGAGAGAAGGGAGCAAGGCGAAACTGTAGATATTTTTTTTTTGTTTGTTGTTTGGTCATCGTAATCATCATAGCAAAAAATAAACATACGCGATATCTAAGACAACTGGTAAAAAAGATTATTTTTTTTTTTTGGCTCATATCTCTGTATTATAATAATTATTTTTACTTTTCTTATAAGTACCTATATATAAATATATGTTATATTTTTGCGTAATAATTGTAATGTCGTCTTCGATAATAATTTCGTTGGTTCTGATCGATTGTCTAATTTATCAATTTTGTGTTAATTGATTGTTGTTATGATGGGAAATGTTCAACAATGCTTTACACCGGGTGGTTATAAACGGAAAACGAAGAAACATTCGGTGAGTTTTGTTTAAAATTTATTATTCAATAAATCGATTCCTTTTGTTTTTTTTTGTTTTTTTTTCAATAGACGATAGTTTATTTTCGGTGATGGTTTCATTCTTATAATAAAAGACGCATACTTACAGAATTTCTAATTTCTTACAAGTAACTAATAAATGAAAATCCACATTTTTTTCTTTCTACTTTAAATAAATTCTTAAAGGCATTGATCATTACTAAAGAAACTGATATTGACCTCAAAATAGCAATCTTATGGAATTTAAATAATCTAAAATTAGATTTAGAAAAAAAACCAACAATTTTTTTTCTCTAATTTGAAATTTTATTTGATAAAAAGCCTTGAATTCACACTTTATGTAAGAATCTATAGTAAAAATTAACTATAATATTTATTAAAAAGACAATTAACAATCTATTAGTTTTCGTATTTGATTGAAAAAACGAAATCCGTGACAACAGATCCTTGGCCTGTTTACTAAAAGCATTAATTTTCCAACTAAATACCTCCCTATATACGTATAAATAATAATAATAATAAAAGGGATCTAATAAAAATTCGAAATTAACTTTAATTAGTTATTATAATATTTACATTAAAATTAATCCACCAATCAATTTTGTTTTTATAACAATTTAAAAGTTCAATTTGTTGTATACTCACACATCCCTTCAAATATAATCGGATATAATACAGGCTGTCCGGAAATGACATGCAAATAATTTGAGGAATGATTCTATACTCAAAAATAATGGGACAAGTCTATGTAACACTTTTGTTCTTTGGTAAAGTGATAAATTGTACCAATAACACAAAATTTGGTGAAAAATAGATATTCCTAAAGGGTCTAAGGCACTATATGGTCATACACATAATTGTCTAGAACTTTTTTTCTGTTGATTTTTGCAACGTCTATTCATTGTCAGTCAGAAAGGTTTTCTTGTTGGAAGTCGATAAAGTCAACTGTTTTCGAGTAAAGTGCATTCAAAGTTTAGCACTATAGTTGTTAAATTTTATTCAATACAGTGTAAAAACGAAGCGTGCCTTGTAAATGAATTGCAAAATTCAATCAAGATTACCGCCCCCAAAAAGCTTGCGTCCCACGGCTATAATCCATTTAGTCTTGTGGTTAGGGTGGCGCTGCGATTATATTATACAGAAATTTATAATAATTAGTGCTAAGCTTTGAATGGACTTTACTAGAAAACGGTTGACTTTATCGATGTCAAATTGAAATGATTTATTATTAAAAACAAGTGTGCAAAATTTGTGGACAATTGTTTCTGTACTATAACGAAGTTATTGGTGGATTCTCTTGAGAAAAAAAAAATTTGAGGCTCTTATATCTCCATTAATATTGAGCTTTCGAAAAAGTGTTGCCCTATTATTCTATCACCACTCAAATTATTTGCACGTAATTTCCGGACAGCCTGTATAAATTAATCACGATTTCCATTTTTCCATATTTATCTCTTAAGTAGTTAGATTATGCAATTGTTGGATGACT
>JAZBGX010002676.1:0-11938 GCA_037414775.1 Zonitis immaculata | reverse complement strand
ATGACGGTATTTCTCCCCGTAGTTGGCGGTGACATTCTGAGCTTGTTCTAACCTTACTTTTTCTCAAGAAATAGGTCAACAAATATCAAATTTATGAACTAAGCTATGGCCCTATGTTCTGTAAAAGCACTGTTAATACCGTGATACACACGTTATATTGCATTAGGAAATGACGTTGTGAGCGATCGGGCAGTACAAGAGTGGTTTGAGCAAGCAAATCGTTCTTAGAGCTTGCAATAAGGCTCAGTATGACTGATGAAATCATTCGGTTACACCTTCATCAGTTAAAAAAGAATTTGGGCCTAAGTAAATAGGTCGCATTACCATTTCTTCAGCAAACTTCTAAATTTATCAAAATTGAGGTTACGACGAATAATGGATACTGTGTTCCAAATATTGAGCGGCTTTATCATTGGTTGTCATCAACTGTTTTACGACCATATACTCCTTAGATCCAAAAAACATATGTTCGGTGCACAGCAACTGCAGTTGTCCATTATGAGCCAAGCCATCACTACTGCGAGTACAAATTGCACTCAAATCAAAAACAACCTTTTTTTGGTCAATCGAGAGCAAGTGCTATTCTTAGAGATCAAAGCTGAACGCCATACAGAGCTGGTCTTCAGTTTTGATGCCGCTCCTATCAAGGCGCCCGATGCGAAAGCACAGCCCTAGAACCGCTTCTGACACCATTCCGCAAAAAAAAATTTGCGCTTGGCTGAGGAGTCTTATACCACAACCACCTTATACTCCTGATATTTCACCTAGTGATTACCGTTTATTCCTATCTCTCACTACTATTAAAATCATTCAAATTCGCACCATCCTGTATGCTCGAGCGATGGTAGATTCTCGTCTTTTGAACATGCCTCTAAATATCGTACTTGGACCGGTTTCTTTATTTCTTATAATGAAGAAATCGCATAACTTCAATCAAAGATTAATTACGATTCAATAGGTACCGTAAAATATTTCAATATATAGAGTTAAATTTAATATCCAATTAAATTTAGTAAATTGTAATCGAAAAATAATAATAACTAAACATTGCAACGACAATTTCCCCAATTGAAACTACAATAATAATCACAAATATAATTATTAAACTATCGAGATTAAATAGAATCGGATCAATTAATTTTAATTTATTTATCTATATCGGAATTAATATTTTTCAATTCTCATAATCGAAATAGTACATTTAGGGAATTTTGCAGCAGTTGGTACTAACTTTATTGTCAACGCTGTTTTTTATTTAGCATAATACCACGATCTAATAGACAGGCCTTGACACTAGTAGTAGTGGGGGTAAATTCTTATGTTGTAAGAATTTAGTTACTAAAATTGTCACAAGAAGCGTCATAATAGAGGAGGACAACTGTGCGGGAGAGAGACAACAACGAAAAGTTATTGTTGTTGTCTCTTCTTTCGCACATTCTATGTTTCTCTCGCACAACTGTCCTCGTCGATTATGACACTCCTTGTGGAAATTTTAGTAACTAAATTCTTACCCTTACCAATGATAATAAGATAGCAGTGCGTAATACTCACCACATTGAATATGAATGATGGATGCGCATGCGCCGCATGTTGCCACCCTTATTTTACTAACTAGTAAAGTACCCAAAAAAGAGTGCTTAAATATCTATTGAAGCACTCCTTTTGTTACCTTAAGCAACGCTATTGTAGACGAAAAATGGAAAATTAGTACATGAAGATACTAGTTTCATAAGGCATGATTTTGTTGTGTGAGTCCAAATTTAGGAAACGAGGAACTAAGCGACAAGTTTTCTAACGGACGAGTGCGATAAATGGTCTTATGAGACAAGTTTCTTATACTATTTTCTCTATTTTGCCTTTTTTAAATCAAAAATTGGTCTGATACCGGGATTCTATATTTAGGGTAATTATTGTCAGCCATTTTGCAATTGGTCTAATAAACAAAAACTGTCAAAGCCACGGTCTTATAGACAGCTCTTGACATTAGTAATAGTGGGGTGAACTCTTACGTTGTAAGAATTTAGTTACTAAAATTGCCACAAGGAGCGTCTTAGTAGAGGAGGCCAACTGTGCGAGAGAGTGACAACAGCAACAACTTGTTGTTGTTGTCTCTTTCCCGCATAGTTGACCTCCTCTACTATGACGCTCCTTGTGGCAATTTTAGTAACTAAATTCTTACAACGCAAGAGTTTACCTCTACCAATGATAGTATACCTGTCTATAAGACCGTGATATAGACCCCTAACTGTCTATACTTTGCGCAGAACAAAAGTGATGCATTTTTTAGTGGTTGGCTGCCAACCAGTTTTGTTAAGGAAAACGAACTAGTGCGACCCGCTGCGTATTCATGTGTATGGGATTGCGTTGTTAAAGAGCATGTATGCGACAATAATTGGGTCGGAACGCTCTAACTGATTCAGCCACAGCTTGAGGCGACTTGGGACTAACTTCACGGCTTTATTTACGAGCCGCACTTTTCCAACCAGAGTTCGGGGTCTAGTTATTTATATTAATCTATGTTTGTGAGTATATGATAGGAGGCTACCAACCTCAAAAAATAAAAAAAAAGTGTTACATAGAACAATTCGAGTGTCATAAAGATCTTCATTATGAAACCCAAATGGCGTCCATATTGGAGTCTTTATAGACGCAAAATTTAAAAAAAATAATTCATCTGATTTGTTTTGTTTGTTCAATTTTACGATTTTAGAAAATATCGAGCAATACAGGAAAATATTTATTATCATAGCTATATATTAGGTTAGAAAAAAAAAAACAAACAAACAAAAAACAGTACTGAGTAATTGGATTAGTTTTTATTGTTTTTTAAAATCAATAACTAGAGAATGGATTTGCGTAAAAGTGTGGTTATATTATATTTATGACAGGACAAATGTCAATTACGTCATCAATGATCATAACCTAATTTATATAAGTTGGGCTAATATAATGATGATTATTTTTGTATTTTATGATTATTTATAGAGATTCTAATTTCATGGGAATGTAAAGAGACGTTAATAATAATAATAATAATAATAATAGTATGGTTATAAGAAGTTTCGAGCGTAAATTGAAAATACTTAATAAGTATAGTCATAAAAAATAATAATAATAATAGTAACTTCTATAAGCAGCAAAAACATATCAAAAATTAATTAGTTTTTAATTTATGATCTTCCAGACACCTGCTATTGTTTCACTATCTATATAGACTTCTTCTTTCTACACTTCTTATAAATTATTTAGAAGAAATAATAATAAATAATTAGATTAAAACATAACTTTTCTGAATTAACATAATTTTCAAATTATGAATAATAGAAGCAATCATAATAATAATAATAATAATGATGGTTATATGAAAATGTTAAAATTGAGGAGTCTTTTGTCTCTTCATCTATTCGATTCGTTAATTATTATTATTTATTACTTAATTCTTTTCCATTATCAACTGAGTAATTCATTATATCCTCTTGTTTATGATTATGATGTAAATAAATCATTATGGTCGCCATCTAGTGCTTGTAACATCAAACAAAACAAAATTTATTTGAATTGAAACTACAGGCTGATGCCTTTTGTACGAATGTTGCCGACACTGACTCTATTTAGATATACCTAGGACATATGAGAGACAGCTCTCGTCTTCGAAACTGTAGCAGTGAAAAAAATCCTCCCCGAAAAGAAAGCGTGTGCCAGCTGACGGAAGAACAAGATGCAAAACGTCAAATACTTCAAATACTGAAAGAAGCTGAGTCAACGAGTAATTCCTCAAATTGTGACTGGCGATGAAACCTATATTCCATTCAACAACATACCTACTCCCCAAGAAAATAGAATACGGGTGTTAGAAAATGACCCAAATCCAACGTACAAATGGACAAAGTTATGATCGCTGTTTCTTTCAAAAAGACGATGCTTGTGAAACCCATTAAACAGGAGGGATAAAGGGCTATTACACAGTTATTGAGCATCCTCTTTATTCATGCGATTTTGGTTAAGACATAGTGACGCGTGCTCGAAGAATAAGGATTGTGTCGGTGTCTTTATAGGAGCGATACCGTCAATGGATGTCTCGCATCGTGGATTAAAAGTGTTCGGTTAAGAGAGATGAATCCCTTGAGAAAATGACAGTATTCAGATTGTTGAAGGTGTCTTACTACATTAGGAAAGGGGTTTATCTTAGTTTATGGTAAGCTTGGCGATCCCCTGCACCTGAGCCAAAGGTTGGCAAGTGCCGAACGCTGCAAGACTCAAATGATAGGTGATACTAGCTGCCGAATATCCAGCTGTGATGGAGACTGGAACCAAAAGGGGCCGAAAGCCCACATGGTTACCCTGTCTGGTCAATTGCGATTGGACTTGTGGTGGCAGTCGTTGAGGCTCTGAGCGGAGTAGAGGACGACGACTGCCGTTCCTCGGAAGATGAGCTGCATTTAGCTTGGGGGGAGATTGACATATATATTCAATTGAGGTTTAGATGAGCCTCTTCTCTACCGGAGAGTCCAAAGGGTCTGCAGCTCCAAGGGATACTGGTAGTAATCGTTTGTCGAACAATGCTAGTCGGACGTTTCTGCTCCTGATCCAATGAGGACAGTGTGAGAGAAACGGAGAGGCGGGTATCCTTGCGCATTAGATTCTAAACCATTTGTTGTTGTGTTTTGAGAGGATATGCCAGAACCTTTATCAAAAGTTCGGACAAAAACAGAAAAATGAACATTTATTGGAATATGGGGAGATTGAAGATTTGAATAACTCGAAAAACAACAAGATTAAGTGACGCTAACAAAAGTACCTTTACTAGCATAAGTTTATCAGACAAAAATAGTGTTTTAATCTACTAAACTAAGAAGATTTTCTTTCAGGAAAGAAAAACTATTTTAAATTAAATTCTCCCCACTTCATTCTCCTTATTGATTTTCCCAAATGATTATAATCAATTGATTCTTATTATCGATAAATTATAAACATTCTAAATTTATTATTATCATTATTATTTTAGTTTTTTTTTGATTGTGGGTTGTTATACGAGAAGGTGTTGCTACACAATTAATTTACCAACGACATGACTAGAGGCTAAAAAAATAAAATTTCAATTCTTATGAAAGAAAAATCATATAATTAGATAAATTTGAAATCTATCTTTATTAAAGTTATAATCACGCTTTTCTATAATTATAATCAATTCGAAATCAAAGGACCTTGCTAATTATTAGCTAAATTTATATGATTCCACAGCTTATATTATTATTAGGTGGGTTGTTCTTGACACGAGATCCTTTTTTCAATCGACACACTATAATAGGATTTAATAAAACGCGTGAAATTTCAAATTTAATCCATAAAAATCGATACTTTCACTCTAAATCACTAGTAATAATAATAATAATAACAAATTATGTGTCAGCTATAATTAAAGCCATCACAAGTGAAACTTTTGATGTAAGACCTAAAAAGAAACAAATTTCTATTGATGAGAGGAGCATGGAGCATCCAAATGTTTACAGTGTTGTTGAAAAGTTGCGGCTTTTACTAAAATAGTAGATCAGAAATTGAACTCTGAGACGAAGAAACGGATGCAAGAGGTTCAGAGATTTTTGGAAGCAGTCTCATCAAAAGTATGCAGCTATGTGACGTAATATCCAGCAACTGATAACCGGAGACGTACAGAAAAACCATTACACAGTCAGTTCTTCGTCGATTTGAGCCTACCATTCATAGATAAATAAGTCAGTTTTGCCAGACTTAGCAGCTATGGCCTGAAACGAGAGAGAAAAGATCAAATTGAGAGCAAATACCTTTTGTGTAGTCAAACCTCATACCACAAAGTTGTGGAACACTGACGGTAACCAAGTACCTGTATAGGCACAAGAAAATTGCTAGCTATATGTTCATTAGACTATTTGTAGAGAAATAGGAGAACTTCATGGAATGCCTCAATCACCAATATTGATGGCGCTCGGATTCCATATAAACATCTAGAGAACTTGAATATCGACCAACTGCAAAAAAGCTCTTTTATAAATATCCTTGAGTTCTGGATGAATCCCAGATCGAGATCATACTTAGCTCAATCCGGTCCTGTTTCGATGGGAATAACAACTAAAATAATAATTATCATTATCATCATCATCATCAGCAACAACTAATTTTTCTTTTGTGTTTTAATAAAACCGATAAATTATCGTGTTTTTTTTTTTTTGTTTTTTTTGTGTCCAAAGATCTTGACACGATCTGTTCGAATGGGAGAATGAGACAGAAATCAAAGCCGAAAAATAGAGGGCGTTAAGCTATATTTAAAAAAGAAAATAATAATAATAATGGGGACCGTTAGTTGGAAATAGCCTCAAGACTTGCAGAGGATTTTCTAAAATTCTTTATTGATAAATTGTATTGATTTTATGATTTAATTTTTTTATTATAGATATTTATAACACTTTATTATTTTGGTATTAATTTTTTGATTTCTTAAAATTTATTCTCAAAAGTTGCTCTGTTGTTATTTACAATTTTTGTATAGGCATACATATCTGTGTGTAGAGATATAGAGAGTTTTTGTTTTTTTTTTCCTCTTTGGAAACGATCAAGTGTGAAGTGTGGGCTGTAATTTAGCTGGTAATAAATTTTCAACAAAAAGGAGTCGCCTCATCTTCATTTTCTTATATCCCACCAATATCTATATATCTATATATTTTCAATATATTATTATTAACATTATTGATTATCTTGCCTCTCTATAGGTGTATGTATATATATATATAGATATAGGCAGAACTATATATTGAGTATATACCTATAGTCTGTTCTAAGATAGATCTATAGTGTGAGCAAGAGGGAACTTCCATAAATTGTTAGGTGAAACTCCAAATTAAACAAGTAGTCCTCTATTCTTCACTTTATTATCGGAAGGACATCTTTGGAATCGACAGCAAGATAGGAAATCTGCCAAAAGTTTACAGCTTCCAAAACAGGACCTTACAAGTTAGGCTCTGCACTTTTGGGAGATTATCCTGAGGAACACTCTAAGTCAAAAGTAAAATTGTTGCAAAACTAGATATATAACACCTTCCAAAAGTGCTTCTTAGAAAACATTACATACTGAATCTCACTATTTCAGGAATATTCCAAGAAACAAAGCACTATTGGTAGAGTGAGATATTACATAGTTGGGAAGAGAAATTATAAAGAGATCATACTTTCGCGTGGTCTTGAGCCAAAAATGCCTTAAGACTTGAAAAAGAGAATCCTTGCAAGAGGAGCTACTTGAGGTGTTGAGCAAACAATATCTCAAGTTATGTGAAAGGAACTACTATGAGAGTCGGCATTCATGGAAGTTAAGACAACCCCAAGACTTCCAATAGAAGAAAAAATGCCTCTTCAAGGAGACCATAAGTCTTGAGCTAAAAATTACTTAGAAGTCGAGAAAGAGGTATACAATCACTCCCTATAGAACTACAAGACTTTCATCGGTCGTATCTACATTTTTGGAGCTCTTACGAGTTAACAAGTGTGCTGCCTTAGATAGGTCGGCTGTTATAGTTGGAATAAAATGTGGCTAGCGTGAATATGGGGGCAATTACTTTTGAAACATAGCCTAAGAGAGAGAAGGAGAGAGAGATAGAGGCAAATTGAAAAAATCCCAACTATATATTCACACCTATAGTTTATATGTAAGATGGAATGGGAGAGTTGAATGGAAGAGAAAGCTCTATAGAATTTTTAAAAGGATCGTGCTATGCGATAGGATCTTTTTAGCAGGTTTTGTATATGGAATTGGCGACCACTATTATTGCCGCCAATATTTTCAACTTGCTTAATCCTTTATTAAATCTCACTATTAGGTCAGAATTTCTCAGTTTCACACTTCAACGAATCCATCAATTATTTACAAGCTATATTGTTATCTATTTACAATAGATCACCATACAATATTATAATAATTGAAAACTACATAATAAAGATAAATAATTGGTATAGAGACGAAAATATAAATGGTGATAAGAATAATGGAAAAGTATATCAAATGATAATTGGTGGTTTTAAACGAACAAAATAACTGGAATATCACTTTATAGATTTGGAGCTTAACGTGTTCTGCGGCATAATTGAACTTTGAATTATTACTAAAGAGCTCCGCCTCTTTTATTCCAATCGAATATACACACAGTTTCGTTGTTCGCTGGGTTTTTTTTTTCCCACCTTCCCACCTACGATATAAATTGTTGGATAATAATAAACGCCTCCATATTATTAAGTACCGCCACTTAAAAAATAATCAGACAACAATACCTAACTAATAATAATAATAACAAAAAACAAAAAACGAAAATATTGGCCATGAGATAATAAAGGTAATTATTTTGAATAATGGAAAATCTATAAAGTGAAAACATCAATAATAGACAAGAATGCAGCTATTGGGAAATTTTATATTTGAGGAGTCCTGTCGGATAAGACTGATTAAGAGACATCTCTTGATGGAAATAGTAGACTTGGTGAAAAGACACATTAGAGTGACATCTATTGATAAATAGCCTCACTGTCACTTGTAGCAATTAGAGAAGACTGTATCGATCCTGCTCGATCTTGATTATATTTTACAATAATCAGAAAGACTTCTAGTGCTTTCATTAGTTTGTCCACGCCTAATGTTCCATTATGATATTAAATTTCATTATGCATCAAGGCCTCTTTCAGGCACATGTAGCTGTAGAATCGATTGAGAGGAGCTCAAAATGATTCATGTGAATGGGTTATGCGTAACAATGTGATAAATAATACACATCACATGGTCGGGCATTTCCCATGAATAGACTTTACAATTCTTCGAGCTTCTCGTACGTACATTTTATAAGGCAAAACATACGGAGACTCTATTGGAGGAGGCATACGGACACAATACTTATTTCACCGACTCTAATTTCCTTGGGAAATCTCATAAAACGAGACGTCCATTAGAGGTCCATTTGTGATTCCATTGAACAATTTCTCTCTCTCTTGGATGGCTACTTTAGAAGGTTTATGATTGATTCCGCCGGAAAAAAATATAAGCTGTCCGTATGAAATAATTGCGGAAGTACGGAAAACTTGATTATTATATGGATAGGAAATGTTAATATCATCCACAAATTACAACAGAGTATGACAATACTTAGCAGTTCATACGATTCTGATACAAATTTAGATTTGTCGGAGGAAGTGACTGGCCTTTATTTCTTGAATGTGAAATTCATTTACTTCGAAGCATAAGGCAATGTTGAAAAAAATTCGTGCTCAATCAATTTTGCGATTGATTCTTATGCTGATAAATGATTTATTTCCACATAAAAAAGCATTATTTAACATATTGTCTAATAAAATCAATATAATTACTAACATTTGTGTAGAGATTAATACCTCCATTCGCTGCACATGGTACACTAGATATTGCGGCTACACCGATAACTGTACCATTCTGGGATAGAGCGCCTCCACTATCGCCTGCACAAGCACCAGGACGATCATCAAATTGTACCACACACAAAAGCATATTGCCAAACAATTGAAATATTGGAATTGGACATTCTAAAATAGAAATAACAAAATTGTTATTGGATTTTCTTATTTTCCCCACACTTCCATCATGAATAAATATTTTATTGGATTACAATACGTACCATTAATAGATGCAATAGTCACTTTTCCCATTTTCAATATATGAGAGGTGCCGCTCATATTGTGGTTTGTAGAGCCCCATCCTGCAACGATTGCCTCTCCACTCGCTCCATAATCTTTTACAGGTAATTTTATTGGTTGAATATATCGATTAAATTCGAATGGTTTATCCAATTCAATTAGAGCGATATCATTGAAAGTCATATTCAAACAACTATAATAATTGAACAGAATTACAATTTTATTCTACACAAATATCGAAAGAATTGGATTTATACGTGTAATATTCAGGATGTCGAATGGTTTGTTTGCCATTTCTGTCTTGCCTCTCAGGAATAATTTCGATCAAATCCAGAATTCCGGCTGTAATATTATATTTATATTTATTGGTAGTATTCCCAAGTATACAATGTCCAGCTGTTAATATCCAGTTATTTGTCAATATTGAACCACCACATTGGCTCATCTCGGACTCATTTCTTGCATTTATCATAAAAATTACAACTTGATAAGGAAATTGGCCGCGTTTGGCATCCTCTCCATTAACAATAAAATACGACTTGTCGTGCGTATCTAGAGCACCTTGTAGAAAATCACATATCGAATAATTAAGGGTTATTGATCATCAAATCTATATACTCACATATAAATGGTAAGAACAACAACAATTGTACGATATACTTGAACATTTTTTTTTTAATCCATCAGTATGAGTTTCAGCAAAGAATTATGCAACTTTTATATATAGAGTGACAATGGAATAAAATTATTGTTTGCGAACAATTAAAAATAATACAATTGAATATTTCAGTTATAATTCCTTTTTTAACAGCCTATTATATTTTTTTAATTGCTGATTATATAATTTTACAAGTTCTCCAATGTTAATTGTGTTGAAATTTGTGGATAACTCACAGTCTCAGATGCTAGACCTGATAGATAGATGGCGTTAGTTCTAAACGAAACCATTTGGAGCAACAAACATCTGAACATCAATACAATGTCAAAAAACATTTACAGCCGCAACCAAGACGAAGAGATTATTAGAAGCAGCAAAAATGAACGTACTTAGAGGAATTACTGATAGGACACTAAACAAACATATAAGACGACTGTGGGAAGTACAAAAAGAGAAAATGACACTTAACAGATTAGTGAGCATAGCAAGGGATGAATCACTTGAAGGAAGAAGGAGTATTGGACGCTCTTAACAGAGATGGAGTGATAATTTAGAGCCGAGCTAGGCAATATTGTAGAGAACAGTTTAAGTGAAAGAAAGAAGAAGAAGAATATACGAAATCAAAATTTCAGATGCCTGATAGATAGATGGCGTTAGTTCTCCCAAGGTTCTTACTCTTTATATTATGGAGAGTAGAAGACTCACTAAAGGCGGTGAATCTAAAATATCACCATAGATTATTAAGACACCTCAAGTCGGCGTCAGCATTTGTCGACTACCATTTAAAAGATTTTCAAAGTAATCAAATCAAATAGGAGTTGATACGAGATCCTTAAAAACTGAAGGAGTTAGTTTTCTGTTTGCAGCAGGGTTCAACAGTACCAGTCGAATGATCGAAATAGACTCATAATTTACCAGAAATGTATTTGTGTTCATGGTGGTAGCCTGAAATTTATTTATTCTAATCTGTACAAGGAATCGTGTACCTTGGGAATACTTTCCGGTTGAATCAATGATATTTAAACCATTTAAAGTAGCCATCTAAGTGAGGACAATTGTTCAATAGAATCATAAATGGTGAAATAAGTATTGTCGACGTCTTTTCAAAAGATGTCTCGTTATATTAGAGAGTGGACGTTGAATAGGAAGAAAAAATGGAACGCACATACGGAGAGAATGACACTTAACAGAGTAGTAAGGAGAGCAAGGGCTGAATCACTTGAAGGAAGAAGGAATATTGGATGCCCTTAACAAAGATAAAGTGATAATTCAAAGCCGACCTAGGCAATATCGGAAAGAGCAGGCAATCAGCATGAGTGGAAGAAAGAAGAAGAATAAAAGAAATTACAATTTTAGATGTCAGACCTGATAGATAGATGGCAGTAGCTCTCCCAAGTTCCTTACTCTTCATATTATGAAGGGTAAATTTGAGAAAGTAAAAGCCACAGTCTTATAGACAGGTCTTGACACTACTCTATTCTTACTATCATTGGTAGGGGTAAACCCTTATGTTATAAGAATTTAGTTACTAAAATTGCCACAAGGAGCGTCATAGTCGAGGAGTACAACTGTGTGAGGAAGAGACAACTACAACAAGTTTTT
>JAZBGX010002671.1:0-11958 GCA_037414775.1 Zonitis immaculata | reverse complement strand
GTACCGACTCCACAATGTCTAGCTAATGATTTAGAATTTGACTATTTTTTTTTGTCCTCTCTAATTTCCTCCAATAAGTTTTTCTTTCTATGAAAATCATAGCTCCTTTAAACGAGGAAGCTATAATTTGTAGTTGCTATGCTTAGAAAAATAGTAATTAGTTTACACTGAATTATATTATATTTCTATTTTTGAGAATTCTTAGTTTTTTTTCAGGAAGTTCTGTTAATTTTTTTGTATTTCAGTTTTAGAATTTCCAAAAATTTACTATTTCATAAGTAAAATTAACTGCAAAATTATATCAATCATAAGTTTCTCTCTTGTTGAATAATGAATGTCCAAAGTTCGACTAATATTTTCAGGGATAATTTTTTTATGTTTGATGTTACTTTTTTGTTTGTTTTGTTGGCAGTTTTCAAGTTAAAAACTTAAATCTCATTAATTGTATAATTTTATCGATATTTTCGATTCCTGACTAATTTATTTTCCTTGAATTGTCCAGTGTTAAATAGAATAAAATACAATGTTTGGATTCCAAAATTTTTTGTCGACTGAAGTTTGATCAGCCCTTTCATTGAACTTATCAAAGTTTACCTTATACCTGATAGTTTAGTTTCAAGAATTGTGTTCACATTTGTTTTTCGATATATAAAGTTGAATTTTATGGTTTGATGATTATTATAAAATTCTAAATATTCAAGGCTTTTCGATAAAAAAAAAATAATTAGAGATAATAAAAAGTATCAACATCAACTATTAGAATTTATTTATATTTATTTATATAAATTAAGTATTTTTATATTTAACTAATTATTTCAGTTATTTCAACTTGTACATCTGGTTAATAACATTATTTAAAAAAAGGATTTAGGAAAAAAAAACACTCCCAGGCTAGAAATTGAGATAAATTTATAATAATTGTAATGATTGTAACAAATAATTTCGAGGATTGTTTATTAGTGGGAAAGTAAAAGAAACTTGGCGCAAATT
Organism: Zonitis immaculata; assembly: GCA_037414775.1. Taxonomy (NCBI): domain Eukaryota; kingdom Metazoa; phylum Arthropoda; class Insecta; order Coleoptera; family Meloidae; genus Zonitis; species Zonitis immaculata. The sequence continues at coordinate 10,968 of JAZBGX010002671.1, read as the reverse complement.
CAAAATTATTCACAAAATTATTCTACATTCTAATTATATTCACAATTACACATGGAAATTTTTGTGTTTTTTGCTCTCAACTCTTTTTATTATAATTACTATTATCATTATTTTTAAAATATTCAATGAACTTTTGTTTATTTAAAAATGTTCAAAGGGAACATAAGATTGTTTAGTATAATGAGTCCCTATTGGAATGTATTGTACGATATCTTGTGTTTTATTATGATTGTTATTTTTTTCTCTTTTTACAATTATTTTCTAACATACTGATAAATTTATCCGGTAGTTTTATAAGTCATCAAACAGTAGTCGGCTAATTTACTTTTGTTTATATAGCTAATAATTCTCTTCTAATATTGTCAATTGATAACAATTCAATGATGATGTAATAATGTTGATGTCGATGACAGAAACTTTATTAAAGTTAATTGAACAATTTATTTATTCTCTTCTTGTATATCTAGTGATGTTCCACCAACACCCCCCGTGAACCAGGCCTCACCAATACGGTGTGTCCAGGGCCGGCACAATATGGACAGTCCAAAGAAATCACCACAAAATAGTCCGGCTACGGCAGACAAAGCTACAGTTAAGGTATTTAAATTGAAACAAAAACAAAAAGAAAAAAAACAGTAGTCTTATTTTATGTAACTAATCTAGATACTACTATGTTATTGGCTTATAATAGAATGCAATTATATTACGTAAGAGTATCTAGATTTCTTTGTAAAAAAAACACCATCAATATGTTTCATATAGGTCGGAAAAATTGTTGTATTTATTATAGGTGCATCTACCAAATGGGGGTTTTAATGTTGTACGTTATGGGGATGCAATCGATGTTAAAGGTATAATTTCCACAGTAACTGAACGTTTATCAATAGGTGAACGTTATTATACTGGTCTTTATGCAATGAGATTATGTCGTCCATCTTCGGGCGAGGTATTTTATTAATTAAATCAACTGAATTATTATTAGAAACTAATTTCAATTAATTAAAGATTCATTGGTTACATCAAGATTTAACAATGAAACAAGTTCAAGAGAAATATTTGAGTAAACATCCAAATTCTGAATGGCGTTACGAATTACGGATACGCTATTTACCAACAAGTCTTCAAGATTTATGTGATAAAGATAAAGTGACATTTCATTATTATTATGACCAGGTAATCTATGTAATTTTAAAACATTTAAATCGTGACACTTAATAATTGTTGGTTATAATATCATTTTCTTCCTTTTATAGTTGTATTGTCCTTGTAATTTGACAGTTTTATGTTGTTTTATTAATAGGAATTCCTGCATGATTTAAATTATAATTAATATATTTTTTCATTATTATTATTTTTTTATCAATAATTAAGAAATCCTTCAATAGATTGTTTTTCTTATTTTTGATTTATTGACAGGTGAAGAATGATTACTTATCAGATTCTCATATTAGAATTGACCAGGAAGTTGTTGTACAATTGTGTTGTTTAGAGATACGTAAATATTTTAAAGAAATGCCACATAATCCATTAGATAAAAAATCGAGTTTTGAATATTTAGAACGTGAAATTGGTATGCACCGTTTTATACCAGCTAGTATATTAGAAACAATGAAACCAAAATCGTTACGTAAAAGTATACAAAATCAATTTAAAAAATATATTAATATGACAGATATTGAATGTATGTTTAAATTTTTGGAAACATTGAAATTATATTATAAATATGATCAAGAACGTTTCCGTGTTGATTTGGGTAGTAGTTGGTCAGTTCCTGTTGAACTTGTTATTGGTCCCGATGTTGGTATATCATATACAAATGTACAAATATCAAGTATAACGAAAATTGCAAATTTCGATCAAATACAAGCGATACAAACTCTAGTCAGTGATTGTGAAGAACATAATAAAGCTACATTACAATTAAGAGTAGCTGGTGCACAAGAAATTTTATTTTTTACATGCCCGAATATAGAAGTTGCCGAAAGTCTTGCCGATTTAATTGATGGTTATTGTCGGCTGAATTCTGGCAGTCACACATCCATATGGAATAGAAAAGGTATTTTTATTTTTATTTTCGAATTCTTAAGTTATATATTAGTTAGAAAATAGAAGCTTAACTAGCTTTGTGTAATTTTCTATTTAATTTGCAAGCTACTGTTTGGAAACAGTTTCCTTGTCCTTGTAAAGGTTAGTATTAGAAGCGTCGTTTCTTATATGTGTATAGTGCTACCCAGTGTACAATGTAGTAATACTCTTCCGTTCATAAATATTCTTAATTATCCACCTCTTATTCAGCTCTTAATTTTTTCTTCAGTTTTCAAAAAATTATAATAAAATGTGTGGTGAGAATAAATCAAAGTTAGAAAAAAATCTCATCAATATTCAGCAAATTTCCAGCTACAAATTAAAATATTTCCCACCTGCAAGTGTTTATCGAGATTTTCTATAAATAACCGGTCAATAAATTATTATTTCAATTTTTCTCTTTCGTTATACGAATTTCAGAGCTCGTATTCGGATATTTCAGCATAAAATTATTTCCCACAAAAAAAAAAACAAAACCGAAATTTAATTAAATAGTGATTTTTCTACTGTTAATTTTACATTCTTGAGTAGATAAGTCTCTATAGTTTGCGAGCCACTGTAAATCAATTTTAAGTCTTTCTTCATTTTAGATTCTCATCCTTCAAAGCATAAATCGAGTAAACGAGACTCGGATAATCCTACAGGAACTTTATTATCTGAAGATTATGCTGAAATCGTTGATGAAGAAGGTGATTATTCAACGCCAGCGAGTAAGAAAAATTATAATTAAAATAATTTAACAACTATATTTATATAAAAAAAAAATTGTATGCACAATTAGCAAAAAGTTATGAATTAGTACGAAATCAAATTGATTTGGGTGAAATTTTGGGTGAAGGTCAATTTGGTGATGTCCATAAAGGTACATTCAAAGCAAAAGATGGCAGTTTAATACCAGTGGCTGTGAAAACTTGTAAAGGTGATGCAGATCTTGCTACTACTGAAAAATTCCTCGAAGAGGCTTGTACGTTATTCATCTAAATTTAATTATAATTTTTTAAATTATCTACATTTTATTAATTTTTTATTAGATATTATGCAAAAGTTTGACCATCAGCATATAATTAAATTGATAGGAGTATGCTCAGCATCTCCTGTATGGATTGTGATGGAATTAGCAAAATTAGGCGAATTACGTGCATATTTACAAAGTAAAAAGGATCGTCTAGATTTAGCTACACTATTATTATATACATTCCAGCTGTCGACAGCTTTAAGTTATTTAGAATCTAAAAAATATGTACATAGAGATATAGCAGCTAGAAATGTTCTGGTCAGTACTCATACATGTGTTAAATTAGCTGATTTCGGTTTATCAAGATGGATGGGTGAGGATCAAAGTTATTATAAAGCATCCAAAGGGAAATTACCAATTAAATGGATGAGTCCAGAAAGTATTAATTTTAGACGATTCACTACAGCCAGTGATGTATGGATGTTTGGTAATTATTCACAAATGCATTGGAAAAAAATGTATAATATTTGTAAATTTCAGGTGTATGCATGTGGGAAATTTTAATGTTAGGTGTAAAACCATTCCAAGGTGTTAAAAATAATGATGTGATTGGTAAAATTGAGAATGGTGAACGTTTAGCATTACCACCGAATTGTCCTCCACGACTCTATTCTTTAATGTCACAATGTTGGTCATACGAACCCAGTAAACGACCCAGTTTCAAAGAGATCAAAGAAATATTGAAGTAAAATTACTTTATTTATCATTAGTCATTTTATCTCCATAAAATGTTTTATTTGATTTTTAGTGAAATATTATTAGAGGAGAGATCGGCTTTACAGGAAACTTTGCGCCGTGAAAATCGACGAGTTGCAGCTATGTCATGGGGTCCGAATGAGGATTTCCCACCGCCACCTAAACCATCACGTTATCCAATGCAAGGTTTGGTCGTGATAATTTTATTTTTGTTGAACTATAATTTATTTATAATTCATTTACAGCTGTTGATTCATCATCATTGGCATCATTAGATATGGGACCTGTTCCACAAACGTATATTATCGCTCAAAATCCGGAAGTTTTAGCTCATTTAATGAAGGAGAATGAAACTCGTGGTCTTAGTCCAGCAGCTTATACAACACCAGCTTCGGTATTTAATACAGTAGCTGTAGATTTTGAAAAGAAAGAAGATACACCCGAACCTATTTTGAAAACCTGTCCAATTCCTATACAAAGCTTACATAAATTAGATCCTGAAGTTTCTGTTGTTGTTGAATCGCCACCAGCCCAACAACAACAACAACTAGAGAGTGTTACTAAAAAATTATCAACTTTAGAACGTACACCATCAAGAAGTAGTACAAATAGTACAACATCAAAAATGGGCTCATTAGAACGTAAAACTAGTGATTCTGGTATTGATAATAATATCAATACATCACCAAAAATGAATTCATTAGAGCGTAATACTCATTTGATACATAGTTCACATAGTAGTTTGGATAAAATAGGTATGTTCAGTCCAAAATTGGGTTCTTTAGAACGTAAATCCCGTACAAATTCACCAAGAATGGGTTCATTAGAACGAAGTGGTAGTCAAAAATCAACATTTTCATCAAAAATGGGCTCATTAGAACGTAATACACATATTATACCACAACAACAACAGTTACAACATCAACCACAACAAATTATATGTTATGATCCTGATTCAATTCCTAATTATCATCCTGATCCCATTGTTTATCAATTTTCGGATAAATCGAAAGAGATGCAACAATTTGAAGAATGTATATATGATTTCGGTGGGGCAGATGTTAAAAGTTGTGCCCATAAACAGCCGTTCTTCATGCAAAAAACAACAGTGATTGATAACAAGTTACAAGAACAAAAGCAGGTTCGAATCAAGCATGGCTTGATTTCGAATATTGAGTGTTTATTCTTTCAATTATTTTTTTGTTTTTGTTTTTTAAATTAATTGATTTATGTTAATTAATAATTTTCTAATTTAATTTTGATGTTTTTGCAGTAGTAACGGCATGGTGCATGATTCAAAATTATTATTATATTACACAATTTTTTTTAAAATTTATAATTCGAAAAATATAATTCGTAGATTATGAGTAACTAAAAAAAAAAATGACGATTTATTATTAGCATGTTGCACCTTTTTTATTTACGTGTTTTTATCTATATTTTTTCATTTATTCTATTTATTCAATTTTTTCTTATCATTTATTTATAGGCAACTCCATCTCCACAACAATCGATTTATGGCGATCAATTGTTGGATAAACCGAGAATTTTGAGTCAGCCAAATTTTAATCATCAAGTATTAGAACAAAGATTACGTCAACAACAGAAAGAATCTGAAGAAGATTCTAAATGGTTGGCAGAAACTGAAACAAATTTAGTAAGTATAAATTATAGAATCTATTTTTTCGCATAAAATTGTTGGCTAAGGAATTTTTTATTTTATTTTATTTAATAAAATTATACTCATTTAGACTTCCAAATTATAAATTCAAACGTAGAACTTTATTGAATGTTATCGCTTCAATTTTTGCAATTATTAATAGTGCCATAAGGAAGGTGTGAAGCGTTCGTAACAAGGGTCTAACTTGCACCCACCTGTATAGTACGTTTCATATCAAATGATCAAGTTTGCTTACATCGGCAGAATTTATGACGCTTCTACTAATCGTTTGGTCGCTGTTATTGGTACAAATAAAACAATAACTATTGCTTAAAATCATTTTTATTAAAACATTCATCCCACTTAATATTGGATGAGCCAATAATTTTCACTTTATCTGCACTATTTTCACAGAACAAAAGGTCACAAGCAGCCATAATAGAAAAGTTGCTACAATCCAGCCTAGTGAACGCCGCGTCATAAATTCTGCCGATGGCAACGTGGATCATTCGGAATGAATCGTATTATTTGACACAAATTGCTTTAGTAATATATAGCTCAAATTGACGTTCCCAGTATTTGTTTTCCATGTGTGTACATGTCGGGTTAGAATACTCTAGAATCTAGAACACTATATGAAACAAGTTTGGAAAGGAATTGAGTACTTCCCATGCCTCTATCGGGTACTATGTTAGACACGCGGCTCTTTAAGATGCGCCTATACATCCTTTCTCCAGTAACAACTCAAAATTCGTTACTCCATGCAAATTTAGGTTAGATGTATGGTAATAGTAGGTTTTCAGCTAGTTGAATCTTGAGGAATTTGTCAGAAGACTATAAGACGACTAGGACAGTAGGTGATGCTTGAGGATCTGAGATGAACATATGCGAACATTTTCCAACCTGTTTCATGTAATATGTTTTGAGTATTTTAATCCGATATGTACACTCATGGGAAATGAGTAGTGGGTAGAAAAGTTTAAATTATAGTCAAACATTTCTCTGATCTTCTATAGTACGACTATTCCAAGAACACTTTCAACACTTTGCATTGCCACAGTGTACTGTATTTGCACTAAAATATAATGTACTGCCCGCTTGTCTTATACCACAATGTAGTAACGTGCCTTTCTTTTTGGAGTGGGGGAGGGCGCAAAATCTCTTTAACAAGAGGTTATCAGGTAGGAAATGAAGTTTTGGATCAGCCTTTTGCAGGACAATAGTCAAGCCTTATAGAGTCACTTTAGTAAAATATTAGGGCGCACGAGCCAGCCAGTTCCAAGATATAACGGTAAAACTTTGAACCGTTATTTTACTAAAGTGACTATAAGGTTTTACTATCGTCCTGTAAAAGCTGATCCCAAACTTCATTTCCCATCAGAAAACCTCTTCTTGTAAGTGATGAATCATAAATAGTAAAATGGTCAAGACGGATAAAAATCAATAGCAAATCTCAACCGGGTCGGTATCGTTCGTTTGGTACCGCAGACACAGTTGCGCCTGTGGCGGGGGTGCCTCTTTCGCTATGCACTCAATACGGCACTGATCATTAATATTTCACATTCGATTGTTTTTATAAACAATTGTTTTTATTAGAACAAAGGCTACGTATGTATCATTATTCTCAATTAATATGTGAATAATTTCCGAATTTTGATTCTCAAAGCTCCATTAATTTATAAATATTTAATTTTTTGAATTGTTGCAGAAGAAACGATTAAGTATTATAACATCAACAACAGAAACAGAAATCCCTCAGGATAACTCTCAATTATTAACATCGCTTCCAAATAGTCCAAATCTAATTAATTATTCAAATACAACAACACAACAATTAGCAAATAGTCTAGCTAATATATCATTTAGTGGTAATGGTATACAAAGTACAACTGGGTCACAGAATAGTAGTAAAAGTCATTCACCATCTGGTTCAATAACAAGTCAATCGACATTAACTGGCAAAATTGAACGTTGTACAACACCAAATAATAGTAGTGGATCTGACACTACAGAGACTGATAAAAATAAAGTTAGTACATATAAAATTACGAAAAAAAAAATTAATATATATATATTTTTTTTTAGAAAATAACACCAACGCCTACTGCGGATTTAGATCGTAGTAATGATAAAGTTTATGATTGTACAACCCAAGTTGTTAAAGCGGTTATGTCATTATCGCAAGGTGTTCAACAAAGTAATGCTGATCAATATTTAGATTTAGTAAAAACTGTTGGTTTGGATTTACGTTCACTATTAGCTAGTGTTGATGAAATTGTAAATTATTTTCCAACATCAGCCCAAAAGGAAGTTGAAATGGCTCATAAAGTCTTATCGAAAGATATGGCCGATTTAGTTAGTGCTATGAAATTAGCATTACATTATAGCCGAACTACTTTAGATAATGAATATAGAAAGTAAATGCACTATAATTTTAAGGATTAGTTTCTATTTATTATTTAATGTCGATTATTTTTAGACGCATGTTGGGAGCGGCACATGTCCTTGCAATGGATTCAAAAAATCTATTGGACGTTGTTGATACTATACGAATACGATATCCACAAATTAATCGACAAATATTTAAAGCTAATGATCCAATAAATGAAAATTTTATCAATGACGATAACAATCATGGTGATGTTGGTGATAATAATAATGATAATGATGGTGGTGTTGATGAGAAACAAGATTTGAATAAATGTGAAGATTTACCAAATTCACCAATTCCAGTTACTTGTAGTTTTGTACCAATGTATTCGAATAATGTCCAAACAGCGACCACGTCTTCTAATATGAGTACAAATCGGACCATTGATAGTTAGTCAAGATGGTAGCTAAAATTTCCAAAAAACAAAAACAACTATCTAAACAAAACACAGTAACTTGCCAGGTTTTCATAAGCATCAATTGTGATTAATTCTAGTTTTAAATTAGATTTATAGTATTATTTCGGTGTTCTTGTTTTTCCTTAATTTTATTATTATCTTTTGAATTTGTTTGAATTATTTGTTCCTGATTAAGGCTCAACAATATATTTTTGTAATATGATAATTGTGTCGGATTTTAGATTGGACGAAATGTTTATGAAAATCTTGCATAATTATAAAATTGAGCACGATCCCTACAGTACAGTATTGTTGAATAATTACAAACAAACATAAAATAGTCCTCCCTCCATAATTATAATTTATCAATTTGAGTTATAAAGACTGCGTAGATTATTATTTAATTAACGTAATTTATAAGCTTACTAGTGGCAATTTTTTATGCGATTTTTATATTAGCGATATTGAAATTATGATACAATCTATATAAAAATAAATAAATATAAATTATGGTACAGATTTTGTCAATGCTGTCTAATATTGATTTGGAATATAATGTTGGATTTATCATAATCATCTTTTTTGTATGATATGTATATTTGTGTTTTTATTTTTTATTTTTTTTTGTTTTTGCTTTCAAATAAAGTTATGTGAATAAATAATATGATATTGGCCTATTATTATTATTATTATTATCTAAAAACATATCTCCAATTATTATTGTTTGGCGTATGTTACATTAAAACTACGATCAAAAGATCTATTGTTGTTTGACTAAAATTCCCGATACGATCGTGAATCCATCCCTATTGTTCGGATTTTATTCGAAACTACCTAAATGAAATGAAAATACAGTTGTGAAAATGTCGTCGTTCATGGGTCGTTTGAAATATTTTATGAAAAATACAAATTTGCACGGTCTTAAATATGTTGCCGATGAAAAACGACCGTTTCTAATAAGGTGTGTTTTTTCCACTTTCCTTTTTATCATTGAAAATTTGTTAATTAATTAATAAAAAGGCAAATGAACGTTCGGCCATATTTATTTGCTTAATTATCCTGAAAGCGGCGGATTTTTTTCTTTTGCCCAGCTTTAATAATCACCCGATCCTGTCTCGCCAATAATGATTATTAAAAATTTTTTAAAAAAAAACGAGCAAAAAACGAATCGTTTCAGATTAATTTGGATCGTGATATTTTTATTAAATTTCTACGTTATGTTATTGGTTTTCCAAGCATCTTATAAATCGTATCAAGAGAATTCGATCAGTTTTCTAACGGAAACGGCCTACCTAAACTGGAATACATCATTTCCTGCTGTTACACTTTGCGAAATTACTGGTTCGGAAATATCCTGGAATAAGTAAATGAATTTATAATTAATATTATTTCGATTAAGCTATTTTACAACTAACTATATGTTTAAATTATCATGTAATATAGGGATGGAGATAGAGAACAAGTTCAGCAATTTCTGTCGGATCTGATCTTTTTTACTGGTAGTTGTTATTCGTGCGACACGACTTGCTCAATTTGTAATAAACTGAATTTTAGTGAAATTGTCGATAAAGTAAGATTATTGTTTTGTTGCATTCATTATTGATTAAGTTTTATCTAAATTCTAATTGTTTTTTATTTGTATAGTACAGGAAGAAATGCTGGCAATTACTTTCGAAATGTAAATGGAACCAAATTGAATTTAATTGTTGTGAAAAGTTTTTGCCATTGGAAACGGAATATGGAGTTTGTTATTCTTTCAACTCAATTCATACAACGTAATTATCCAATTAGAGCCGTTTCGTTTCTGTTATTCCTTCTACGAAACAATTTAATTATTCGTAAGAGAAAGGACAGTAATGTCCTTCAATAAAGTCAATAAGGAATAATTGTAAAAACATCCAGGTATTCGTTTCCAGAGAGCTCAGATTAGAAAAACTGGGAAATCACCATTTTCTATCAAATTTATTCAAATCTAGAATTGTATCTCTGTAAAGTTCAAAGCTTTTTTTAATATTAATCCAAACCAAAATTGTCAAATCTTTCATATTTATTATTAATCGCGAGTCTTTTCAGTTGAACCCACCAAAGATTTTTATCAACTAAGAGCCCTGCTCTTTGTTATTTTTTCAGTATTTCTGGGAATTTTCAAGCATACAATGTACACTCGAAGGAGCATGTAGCCAGGATTTTCCCCATGTAGACGAAAAGTAACTATAATAGAGTACTTCGAGGAGTAGGTACTTATTACGTATGATTAAATTGTTTCATTTGAATATTCGAAAACGTTAAAACTAATTGGTTACAATATTCTTCCAATAACAACAATTCTTATTTTAACACCAGCCTACTGGGGCTTCGGCTAAACGTTGACAAAACTGCTTTTTCAATATTAATTTTGCCTTCTAGAGTCTTGTTTTATGCATGCTCATAATCATCCAAAGACCGACAAGTCGATTTTCTGTCATTATTGACTGTAACCAAGTTTCTACTTTGCACAGTTGCTAAAGTATCTTTTGGTAGAGTACGTTTTGCAGGGCTACGCGAGTAAGATCAGTAGCGTCTGTTTCATAGTTGGGAAGTAAGTCCATACTTTTTGACTGTAGAGCATTCGCTACAAGGTGGATGAGTGTTGAGCATTTCGATATGATACAAACACTTACAATGAACTTTGTCTTTATGGCATG
>JAZBGX010002670.1:0-11961 GCA_037414775.1 Zonitis immaculata | reverse complement strand
TGACAGTTGAGACAAAGACGCTGTCCAGTCAGATTATAAAATTGAATAAATCGAGTCCAAATTGATGGGAAAAAAAGTGCTAAAATCTTAATTATTGTAACAATTACCATTTGATTGATTCACATATTTGTTATTTTGCTTTGTTTTTCCTTCTAATTCAGATGTAAAGTTTATAATAAAGAATATAAATGTGTAATTTGTTACAGTCCCACCTGACATCATAAATGACGATACTAGTGGTGATTTATCCGTGTCAGAGGGTGAAAATGCGACACTATGGTGTCGTGCAACCGGCCATCCAATACCACGTATCGCCTGGAGACGTGAAGATGGACAGCCTATTATTATTCGACGTGGAACTAGAGATGCTATGAAAGGTAAAATATGAACACATCTTTGCTCCAATATTCACCATATTTTTTTTGTTTTTTTCCTCTTTCCGTTACTCCATTTTCTTTAATTAATATGCCAGTCGTGAATTGGACTCATATAAAACAACAACACCACATTCTCATTTCCCATGGTGTTAGTTTTACCAACAACCAGACATAACAAAATCGTAAACCGGGGAGAAAGAGCAAGACAGTTGCAAGCGTTACGCCAACCAACAATATAAGCAAGACGTAGATATTGCTAATTTTTTTTTTGTCTGCCTCTCATTTGCTGTGATTCATGTCGTGCATCGCAAATACGAATCTCGAATTCAATTACACCACTTTTCCCGTTTATATATAAAACGATGTATGTAGATATTTGTTTCTAATTTCGTATAAATTAAATTCAACTCTTTGTCAACTTGACAATGCTGTTGTTATTGGAATACAACGATTACATAATTCATATTATTGTACAGTGACCATTTTTCTTATATTTATTTGTATAACATTCCAAATACTTTCGGAGTAATTTTGGCGGATGCGCCAGGTTAATCATATAAATAATTAGTCATTTGGGTAATTCAACAAATATCGTAATCTATTGTAGATATTGCTAAGTTGTTGTAGATTCCATCAAAACACAAAATTCCATTACTACATACAGGATGGTCGGCCAAAGACTTTCCTGGTCTTGTAGGAACTCTGGTTCTAGTAGAAAGAAAAAAACTGCACTCGAGGATCTAAAGTTTGGGAAATGTTCTCTGAATATCACACTTTAGATCATCAAGTCCGTTTTTATTTTTTGTACCCACTAGAGCTAGAGTTACAAGACCAGGAAAGCTTCTGGTGGACCATCCTGTATATAGAATCGAAATTCAATCAATTATCAATTGATTGTCGAACAATTCGAAAAAGAATAGAACAACAAAAAATTGGATCGATCAATCTTTAGATCTTAATCGACATCTTTCCTCTACACCTCTTCCAATTGATTTATGTTTGAAATAGAATTTGTTACTATGAATTTTTTTTGATAATTCGTAATTGATTCTATTATATTCGCTTCTATCAATCACAATAACATTATCCATATTTCACTACTGTCAATATGAATGGCAAAATCTGGTTGATTTGCTAATAATTTCAAAAGTACTTTTGTAACAATAAAAGAATTTACAGGAATCTGTTCTATATTATTATAGTGTTGTTCGGAATGAATTAATTAATGCCTTGTACATCAAAAGTTTCTTTGTTGCCACTATCTGAATATTCTATTCAATTCAAATAAACTCCAGCAAGACTAATGAAATTCTCAACTAGTCCGCTTTTTTATTTATTTTTCTTGTACTTCAAACTATCCACTCTACGTATTGATAAAAATTAATAATAATTTTTTAGTGGCAGTGTCAGCCGATAGACAGTACAGCAATATAATATACAACTATAAAATAAATCTAATATCTATTCATATGGGCGGTGTCAGAATAATGAACAGCTCCGTTTAATGCTATAACAAGCGGTTAATTAAATTCTCTATCACCGGAAATGTCTTATGATTGTATAAACAAAATATCTTTATTACAATTGAAATAAAAGACAATTCCTATTTATTATTACTTAAAATTTAAATTTCCAAACTACTATGTAAAATAATTGCAGTTGAAAAAAATACACTTGAGACTTGATGTTATTACAAACTTTTTGTAGACTATTCAAAACATATAACTTCTAGTATAAATGTAAAGATAAGAAAATATTATCCAATAAGAAACGAAGAACAAAAATTATTGGTGGAATTATTCTGCAATACGGAAAGTTGCAAATTTGGTGGATGCGCCGGGTGGAACTGCATTATCAAATAATTTTTTTTTTCTCTCTCAATACCGGATAGTCTCTATCACGTATTGCACTAAGCTCCGGTTTAAATTTCGATATTCATTTTTTTGTTTTTTTTTTTTTTGCCAAATGTACTTATTATGAAAAATCTGATTGCAGTTGATACATATAATGGAAGCAATCTTCATTTCTGGCGTTTGGATCGTAAACAAATGGGGGCATATTTGTGTATAGCAAGCAACGATGTACCACCGGCTGTTAGTAAACGAATTGCCCTCAATGTAAATTGTAAGTGCTTAGAATCTAAGTATATAGTTTTCTATTATTATTTTTTTGGATTCAGTTATTTTGAATTGCAAAAATTGCTGGTAATTTTATTTGCATACATATGAACATTTATTTTTATTGTTTTGTTTCGTTTTTTTTTTATAATCGAGTAGACTATATGTAAATATATACTGTCAGGTTTTATCATGATTGACTATAAAATAAGTCATATGAATCTATTACTATTGAGTATGTTATTTGAATAAAACCAATTTAGTAAGGCCCATAATACTTCATCCAAAAATTTCTCGAAAAATTGAGATTTAAAAACAAAACTATCTCTATTGCAATCTATTATTTAGTAGATGAATTGACCAAAAGTCATTATCGAAAGCTTGCGTGTCAGCTCTATATTGTAGAGTTCCTAATTCAAGTAGAACTGTACTTTATACTACCATCGACGACCACCCATCACGCATCAACTAACTTCTGTTTTAGATAACTTCCTAATTAGTTTATGCTAGTCATGTGTTAATTCTTCCTACATTCGAACATATCTATAATTATTTGATAGATAAATCTGTATAATAATGTCTGTTACTCCTACAAATAACTTTATAAGAAATGTAATGACAATTTCCCGGCGCATCCACCATTTCTGTCTTCTATATGAATTTTACTATATTTAAAGAGTAAGAATTCGATTCAATAACGAAATTGTAGACCGACATTATTTACTAAATTTACACGTTGTACAAAAATTAATAAGGAAATTATATAATATAAAGATTCTTCGTTGTTTCCTCTTAGATACAGAACATTAGAAAAAAATTCGTATACAGAGTGGACCTCAAGTAATGGTATACAGAGCAAGAGTGAATTTCTCATATCAAAATAATAAGATGTAGCTAAATTTACCATTTACCAACAGTTGATACTAACTGAGATACAGAGTGTCAAAGTTGATTTCTTTTTCTTGATTTTTTTGAGCGATATAAGGAAGAACATTTTGCATGAGCGGCTTTCTTCAATTTTTGTTATCTCTTAAGCTAATAATGATAGAGAAATGCGATTAACGGGGCATTATAGCTAAAACTTCAAGTTATATCATGTCATTTTTTTCATCAATTTCTATTGATTCAATGTACCTCAAAAATTGATATAAATTAAATATTAATTTTTTTATCATAGTTTTAACAAAGATACAATCATGAATTTATCATATGTTATAGTACTTATAAAATACTATATAATATAAAAATTTGGTTGGAAAACAATTGGTGCAACACAGTGTAAAAAAATAAAGTTTTAATTCTTACCACTCACTACAGAGAAAAATCTATGGATATGCAACCAGTATGTCACCATTAACTATTCTCGTCATCTAACTGGTTGCATATCCATAGAGAAAAAGCTAACTATATGCAACCAGTATGTCACCAGTCACTATTTTCGTCATCTAACTGGTTGCATATCCACAGATTCTTCTCTGTAGGGAGAGGTAAGAATTAAAGCTTAATTTTTTTACACTATGTTGCACTAGTTTTTTTTCAACCAAATTTTCATATTATATAGCATTTGAAAAGTACTATAACATATATTCCATTTGTGATTGTATCTCTACTAGAATTATAATAAAAAAAATTATATTTAATTTATATCGATTTTTAGGGTAGATTAAATCGATAGAAATTCGTGAAAAAAATAGGTAATATAATTTAAAGTCTTAGCTATAATGCCCCGTTGGTCTCATTTCTCTATCATTGTTAGCTCAAGAGATATCAAAAATTGAATATATCAGAGAGTGAAGTTGGATATTAGAAAAATTAGACCTTATTTGGTTCAATAGTGGTATCGGGAGACTTAATTTTATTTCATTCAACAAAGAATTAAGAGAATTTTCAAGGAACAACTATCTAATGCGTCTAGAAAATTGAAAATTAATTTAATATAACAGATATTTGAATTGTGATCTGTAAATTGCGTATTAGGGAAATTGAGCCAATTATAAATTTCCACTATAAAATGGGAATATTCTACAATGAGAAAATTATTAGTTAATTGGTGTCAGTCACATTGGAAGCTTATCAATGCGAACAAGTGATAGTTAAGCTTAATATATTTAGAAATATGAAATTTCGAGCTTTAAATATAGAAATACGTATAAGATTTATAAATTTCCAATTAACGTTTATAATATTCTAATGTTATTGTTACAGTTGCTCCAGTGATTAAAGTACCAAATCAACTCTTGGGTGCCCCATTAAATACATCAGTTCAATTAGAATGTTATGTGGAAGCTTTTCCCAATACAATTAATTATTGGGTGAAAAATAGAGGCGAAATGCTGCTTAACGGGTAAGCTCTACTCCAAGTTAATTACTAATCTCTTATAAATTCTGATTGTATGCACAAAATTAGTTCATAAATCCTTATTTCGATGTGAATGGAGAAGGGAAAAATATTGAAACAGCACAAAACCTTTAGAAATTATTGATTAAAGTGTAGCAACAACAAAACGGTCTTTGGAAAAAATATTTTCGGTATCTCTCTATGTGCTTTTCTATGGCCAATGGATATTTATTTGATCTTTTCTGGGAGTTAGATAGTGTCCGGTAACGGAGGTTTTACTGTATCGTAATTTATAGTTTCATCAAGTTATAACATTTATTTGGTATTAGGAGTTACAAAAACACAAATATATAATAAAATCAATAAAAACAAACAATTTGGGACAGCCTGTATACAATGCAAATATTTTTAGGATGTGCAGTATAATTACGCCTGCGAGATGGCGGAATTGAATATATTGAATAGACCGATATTACAATTGACTGAGACACCTGGTATATACAGTAGAACTTCGATTATGCAAGTTTCATTCTCCCATGAAATTCTGTTTTGTTTTTTTAATTTATTTATTCAGAAAATAATTTAAAATTCCATCCGTTTACAATAAATATTCAATTTTATTGTTCGTTTAATTTTAATCGACGCAACTTTTGTTTTTTTTCGATATCAAGAAGCTCTTTAACATTTTAAATACATCAAAATATGATGGGAAGCCTCCTATTACTTTTTATTAATTGGAACAGACACTGTTCTGCCTGCTTTTTCATAAAAAAAAAACACTAAACGACCAAAGTGCCTTTCAATAGAATGACATTATCGTCATCATTAACATGAATAAGTTATTAATTCCGATTTTATATATTTACTGAGAACTTGACAATAGTAAAATTAATGAAATGGCTGTATTAACAAACATTAAATAAGACAGAGAAGAAAAACAAAACAGTAGGTATCTGTTAACGATTATTACTACTAAAGCTTTATAAATACGGTACGAAATTAATCGTTACAAAATGATAGGTTTTTGTTTTTTGTTTTTTTTGTTCACTGTTAGAATCCATCCGAAACATTACAAGAAGTTTAGTAATTTTCGTGTACGTTCATTCTATAGTTGTTTTCTATTTTGTATTTGTTGTTGTTGTTGTTGCTTGTTGTTGAGAAGATGTTTCGGCCCAATTTCTTTAACCAAAAATGAAACAACGAGAAAATGGTGGATCGTTAAAAGCAAACTATAACTGAAGTTTTCCCAAGCTAGGGGAAGCGCGACTAAAGAAAGTATAAAATGAAAACCATATATTTATACTTACATAGAATTGAGTAAGTTCCTCTTATATTTATTTCATTAATACCTACAAACTAAATTATTGTTAAAATAATTTATATATTTATTTAAACAATGAATATAAACTTTAAACATTAATAAACTGTATATGATTATTCGGTTTAGGTACTTAATTATGTGGAACTATTTAAAGTTTTGTGTTTAATTTTCTGATTATCTCAGATCATATGTTTAAGTTTATGGTTGAGAATTCTCATATACCGACTGTCCCAGTCATCTCTAATCGCTCCATAACTTTTTTTTTCGCTATCCAATATATTAAAATGTTATTTTCGCTAATACCACAGGCGTAATTAGATTGCGTATTTGTATTGTATACAGACTGTCCCAAAATAGTGTAATGAACCAAAGTAATGATTATGTTAATGGAATGGAATGTAGAATAAGGTTGGCAGTCTGCGGCGCATGCGCATGCATGGTTCATATTCAATGTGATTAAGTGATTAGTATAGAGTGTAGAGGGAAGGAGGAACTTCTCTATGTTGAAAAGTTTAGCCCAAAATGGGGTGTTCAAGGGGCGCCACAATAGATTTCTGGGAGAGTTTGAAAGAAAGTGATTGTGAAGTTTAAACGAAAAAATTGAGAATAGCCTACTAATGTGAATATAATGAAAATCCAAAAGTATATAAAATATTGATAAAAAAAATTAAATATAAACAATTTATTAGATCTAATGCTAACTTCACTTTGTTTACAAAAACTCCATAAAGCGCTAGCTTCATGTGCATCTACAAGTCACCCAGAAAGCCACACTAGCGACCTCTAAACACCACTTTTCGGAAATGATTTTCTCAATTTAGTCTCATGAGAGATGTTGCTCCTAACTTCTGCACTCCATAGCGATCATTGATCATAAACAAAAGACAGCGTTGACAATCTAGTTACTACCAACTGCCGCAAAATTCCCCAAATTTCAAGGGTTCCATTTTTATCAACAAAAAAAAAGTGCAAAATAGAAAAAATAGTATAAAAACTCGTTCTAAAAGACTCGTTCCTGCACTCGACCATTACAAAATTCACGCTCAGTTTTTTTTTAATTTAGTCTCGTACAGGAACTATTGAAACTTGGTTTTCTAATGTATATTATTAATTGTCTACTACTTTATGAACTCGATAATTATGTTTTATTGTTGTCATTTATTACAGGAGCAAATACATCATAAGGGAGGAACGTAGTGGCTATAAAGTTTTCATGTTATTAGCTATTAGATCGTTCTCTACAAATGACATAGGTACTTATAATTGTGTTTCAACAAATTCCCTTGGTAGAGCTGAAGGTACTCTACGTTTATATGGTAAGTTATATAAATATACACATCTTATTATTATTATATTAAATACTAAAGTATATTGTTAGTATAAATAGCCGAAAATTCATTTAAAACCCCTTCTAGTGATCCTATATTTTATTTAACAACCCTTTATATTCGATTAATTCTTATCGACAAAACTCCATTTCTGAAATGTTTTGTTTTTATTAACAACAGACAATGTTTCGTGTTTATACAATTGTGATATATATCTTTCGATTCTATTATCATCTACTATCTCTTTTGCACTTGATTCATCTGTTTCTTTCCAATGTTAAATTATTCCAAATTGTACTTAATTGAAGTCTTCATATTATATAGATTCAATTCTTTCACGACTTACCTTGAGAGTAAATGATTAAAATTATTTATTCCAGACTTGTTTCTGTAATTGTAAGGAAACTGGGATGTGTTGTTTGTGCAGAAGGGAAAAAACAAAAGAAAAATAGAACAATTGCTATTGTAGAATAGAATGAAACACTATGTATATACTAACATTCCAATTTATTCAAGAATTTTCCACAATACGATTTAATGTTTAAATTATATTTGCCGATCACGTACATTTTAAGTTTTCCAAATCGTTAAAATGGCGTTGAATACTTTCTGTTTTGTTTTTAATAAAATAAAAAAATTTAATTTTTAAAAAATTCTCTAGATAAATAATTAGATTTCGATATTGATTCTTCTAAATTGAAATGATTCAAAACTTGTTTGAATGTCGAATTCATAAACAACAATTTCTCATCATCATCATCAATATCAGTTGGTTGTGGGAAATATCTTGGTAAATCTTGTTGTTGTTGTTTTTCTTGTTCAATAATTTCAGTATTGTAGTTTGTTTGAGCATTTAAATCTAGTTTTTCAAATGCTTCGTCAATAATTTCATTTCTAAATAAATTGAAATTGGGCTGTTTCATTTCAAAATTACTATTTGATGGTTGTGGTATTGATTTGAATAAAATCCGTGGTTTATTTAAATATTTTTCTCTTAACAATTCTAATGTGTTGCTTTTATCTTTGATTAATAAACCAGAAGACGGGGAGACATCTGGTATGGTTTTTCTTGTTGTTGTTGTTGTACTTTGACTTTTTTTTATTCCAATATTTTTCTTTAAACTTTTGCTTTCATCTTGATTATTATCACTCCGTTTTATAGTTGAACCATTCGGTTTTGTTTCAATCATATTAATACCAGTTTTTACAAAATCTTTACTCTCGTAAATGAATACTTCATTGGTTTTTTTAAATCGTAAACTATTTTTTTTTATTTTTTTTATAGGTTTTTCCGATGATTTACCATCATTAATCGATATACTTTTCACAACAACTAAATCTTGTAATTGACCTATTGGCTCCCTTTCTCTCCTACTATTATTATTATTTTTGATTTTAGTCATCACCATTTTTAATTAAAATTGAATCGATATTTGTTCAAATCGTAGAAGCCTTAGTTAGATTGATCGAAATCTTAATTGATATCTTAAGTATAAAAAACAATCTAAACAAGTTTGATTGTCTTTAAGTTAACAGATTCTAGCACTTCTCTGGCAATAGAATAGAAAAGAAATAACAAAAAATTTTCAGACGATTAGTCAGATTGACAACCAAAAGATGTCATTCAAGTTTCAAATAAAAAAAAAATTAAATAAACGAAAGCAAAATTTCGAACCCATATACAATGTTCAATAAAAATATACCTATTAATGTTTCGACTCAACTGCCAAACTTTATTATTATCTGAATTGGAAATAAGACGAAAGAAAATCAATTGGAAATTTGATTTTCCATTGAACGTATAATCAAAGAAACAAAAGCTTCAATTACTTTAGAAAAATCCCAACAAATATTCTTGTAATTTTTATATATAGAAACAACCTACTGGAAAATTCCAACAATTCGACCTGAATTAACGAATTTTCCGAATTCTCAGATGTGTAATAATAACAACAATTTGATCTTTGATTTGTTAGAAATAATTCTAGTGGGAAACAAACAAACAAACAAAGGATCTAGCGAAATTATTAGTATGGTGAAGTGGGCCCCAAATAGGAATCTATACTTTGAACTTTTGCTAAGCTATCACCTCAACATAAAATGATGATTTTTTGAGTTTGGACAAAATTTTTCAACTTGACGTTGAGATCTAGGGGAAAACAGTTTGCATGAGGATATTTTTTTCAATTTTTTATATCTTCCTAACTAATAATAATAGAGAAACGAGACTGACGGGGGATTATAGTTAAGACTTCAAGTTATATTATTTATTTTTTTTACGAATTTTTATCGATTTAATCTACCCTAAAAATTGATATAAATTAATTATTATTTATTTTATTATAATTCTAGTAGAGATACAATCACGAATTAAATATATGTTATAGTACTTTTCAAATACTGTAACTTATAAAAATTTTGTTGGATAAAAATTGGTGCAACATAGTGTAAAAAATAAAGTTTTAATTCTTACCCTTCACTACAGAGAGAAATCTATCAATATGCAACCAGTTAGATGACGAAAATAGTGAATGGTGACATATTGGTTGCATACCGTTAGATTTTTCTCTATAGATATGCAACCAGTTAGATTACGAGAATAGTGAAAGGTGACATACTGGTTACATATCCATAGATTTTTCTCTGTAGTGAGGGGTGAGAATTATAACTTTATTTTTTTACACTATGTTACACCAATTTTTTTCCAACCAAATTTTTATATTATATAGTATTTTATAAGTACTATAACATATGATAAATTCATGATTGTATCCTAGTTAGAACTATAATAAAAAAATTAATATTTAATTTATATCAATTTTTGGGGTACATTGAATCAATTGAAATTTATGAAAAAAATTCATAATATAACTTGAAGTCTTAGCTATAATGCCCTGTTGGTCTCATTTCTCTATCATTATTAGCTCAAGAGATAACAAAATTTAAAGAAAGACGCTCATCCAAACTATTCTTCCCTATATAATCGAACGCAAATTTGAAAAATCGTCATCTTATGTTGAGGTGATAGCTTATAGCAAAAGTTTTAGTATATAGATTCCTATTTGGAGAGGCCCACTTCGCCATAGACCCTTTCTACTGCAATTTTTTTTATCAAATATTTGAACCGGGCCTGATAAATCCGGGAAACATGTTTCTCTAATTAAACAAATAAAGTTATAATATGTGCAGACGACAATCAAATAACTGTAGCATAGAAATAGAAAATGGTTGCGACACTTGTATATAAAATTGAAAATAGAAAAACTTTCAATCGCGGAGATCAAATTCGCTTTATTAAATTTCAACAAAAGAAAATATAGTGAAATTGAAAGAATTTGCATGGCCTGGTGTGCATCTCAATATTTAAGACAACTAACTATATAGGTAGAATAAATTAAAAAACTTTTTACTAATAGTAAAGTGTAACGAATAAAGCAAAGTAACACTCCAGTAGTTTTTTAGAAAAAAAACCATTGTGTAACTTGTATAATGCTCTTTTCTTTATTTTATAGAAATTAAAGTTGGATCTACGGGAACACAACATAATCATGTTAGTATAGTTGGTGGTAAGTATATTTTTCTCTACTAGAAACTTTGTTGATAGAAAAAAAAATCTGTTACTATATTATTTACGAAATTTGCGGTAATTAAAAAGAATAAGAATCTAAAATAAGTACTTGATGAGTACTCTCTCTCTAAATTTTAATGTCGTAGTAAACCAAATTCATTAGAAAGTTGAAGATTCGCTCGATTCTGATGGAATTCACTAGAGAGAGAGAGAGAGAGAGAGAGATAAGTTCGTTTAAGATTTTCGATGTTGGGGAGATAAAAATTAAAATTTTGTAAACGTATTAGTAAGAAATACCTCGTTTGTAAAGTTTAAAATAAACTGTTTGTTTCTTTGAATTGTTAAAGGATTCGCTGAGCCAGCCAGAGGCCATCGTTCGCGCAGCAACGATGCATTCTCATCATCAACCAATAATCTAATACGTCCATTTCTTCAATTTTCAATAATAATTTCTATAATAAATTCAATTATATTACGGTGATTTTAAGTGTCTTTTACTAGCTATCTATCTATTTTTTTTTTGGGGGGGGAGGATTTTCTTCAATTAACTGATGATTGATGCTATGAACTGACAGTGTAAAAAATTCACACTGCACTGACGATATCAACTAATTGTAAGAAAAAAAAACGATCTATATATAATAAATCCATCCAATCATTTAAGAACTTGTACACTAGCAAGAAATTATGGAAAGCTCAACGTCAATATTGTGGAATTGAGATAATCGAGTATTTACAATGTTACCAGTACGCCATCTAGTTGTTTCTATGGTTCTAATGCTAGAACGTATTTCTCAAAAATAAAACTAGATGGCGTACATGCTATTTGTTTTTTATTTCTCTCCTTATTATTGTAATATATTGTAAATAAAATTATTGTAGTTATGCAAGTTGATTTTTGTAAAATATATG
>JAZBGX010002669.1:0-11967 GCA_037414775.1 Zonitis immaculata | reverse complement strand
ATAATTATTATTATTATTATTAATAATATCTTCATTAATTGTCTAAGATATCTATCGCTCTCGATAAACGAGGCACTTGAAATTTGCACGGCATTTTTGTATTACCATATTGACGGCATGTACAAAATTTCAGAATCCATTAACTTATACGCAGATTTATTTATTCAGACTAAAAAAAAAAAGAAATCCATATTGAAATTATAAAATTTGGGGATTTTTCACAAATAGATATTACCATTATTAAGTTAGCGCGGAATATTAATATTTTCCAATGGATTATATATCAAAAAATTGCTTTTGAAATGCTCCATCAGAATCTAAAATTGCTCCACTCGAAAAATTATTAATAAATTAAATATTAGCTACTGAAAATACAAAACGTTTTTCCAAGAGAAAATAATTGTTTTCCCAAAATGAATCTAGTACCAAAAATTTGCTCCTTTTTTGCTCTATAAGATTCAATATTTAATTATTTTTGAGCTATATGGAAAAGTCAATTAAACTGAAAATCAAATAGTTGCATATTAATAATTGCATGATGTCATTGAATTGAGTGTGAAGAAGGAAAATTTAAATATATAACGTATCTGGAAATATGTAAGCTAACTAAAATGTTGATGTGTGAAGTTGCTTGCATACACCATACACATGGATATCTGACAATGAAATAGAAAAGCAAAAACAAACTAAAATAAAAATAACTGATATAACTCGTTATCCATATATTTCCATAAGTAGAGCAAATTTAAAAATATTTATCTAATAAAAAAACAATAGAAATTAATAATGGTATTTAAGTGAGGTTAGGTTCCAATTATAAACACGTGTGTGTGTGATTGGTGTGATTTCAAATAAGAATGTGCATGCAACCAACTTTACATACAAATACTGCAGCTCGCTTACCTATTTCCAGATGTTATATATTTTTTTTTCCTCCTTCCCACTCATGTCAATGACGTCACGGTTTAATTAATATGCAATTATTTGATTTTCAGTTTAATTGAGTTTTCTATATAGCTTAAGAATAATTGAGTATTGAATCCTTTGGAGCAAAAAAGGAGCAATTTTTTGGTACTAGATTCATTTTGGGAAAACAATTATTTTCTCAGATATCTTGGAAAAACGTTTTGTATTTTCAATAGCTAATATTCAATTTATTAATAATTTTTCGAGTGGAGCAATTTTAGATTCTGATGGAGCATTTCAGGAGCAATTTTTTGATATATAATTCATTGAAAAATATTAATATTCCGCGCTAACTTAATAATGGTAATTTAGAGTCTTATTTCAAGATGTGTTGTGCGATACCTACCTGTAGGTGGCGGTTGTAAATTTACAAGAAGTTTTCTTTAATTTATTGATTAAAATGATCGCATATTATTTATGGTTCATCGATTATTATCCCAAGATACAAAATAAATAAAATATCACTGATGATGAGAAATTTCGGAAAAACTGAGCTAACTCATAGAATCTTGACCATCTCGACAAATTGAGCGACATCTAATGATGTACGTATTAAGCTCTCATTCAAAAAGAGGCCAGCGAAATAAATCTTTTATCCAAAAATTTAGCCCAATTTATGTGGGATTTGTACTCATTCAATTTTTGTAGACTTCCAACCAATACTATGATCGGTAATTCAAGGTATCATACAATAGTCATCCGATTGAGCAATATAGAAAATTCTAATTTTTAACTTTTTTTTCAGATATTATATAGTATATTGTATAAAATGATCAAATAATCTGTTTCCTCCATTAATATGTGTATTTTGAACTAGCTAATTTATGTATATAATTATTAGTTTAGCTATCAAGCAACATTTTATATGATGAAACATAACCTATAATTGCTTACACAAACATGGATAGTCAAGACGATAAAATATGTAAATATTGTATAAATAAATTAGAAGACTGTATAGACGAAGGCTTAACATGTAGTGTGTGTTCGAGTAATGTCCATTTACGATGTTTGAAATCTGGAGGTATTCCTGGAGCTTTAAATGGTGATGTTTTCTATATATTTACATGTCAGGATTGTTCACCAACAAATTCGGAGAATTTCATACGCGACAAAATCCCATGGTATATTTATTAATAATGATTCAATATCAGTCTTTATTATTTATTTATATTATGAATTCAGGTCAACTATAATTGTGTTAGCTCTATATCATTTACAAACAAGAAGTCCAGGTTTAGGTAGAAAAGGTTTCTACCATTGGCGTCATCATATAGCAGCTTTAATCGATAAAAATTGGGAAATTCTGTTTCCTAAAGATGTGAAAAAGAAAAAGAAATGGGTTGGAACAGTTGCTGGTACTTTATCGCATTTTACGTCATTATTTTTCAAATCTGGTACATCTGTTATGAATGAACAAGCATGGTGGGCATTAATGTATCCGAAATTAACACCAAATGTAATATCGAACATTTATACAACATTCATGAATGAAAAACAAAAAGCTAAATTAATGAAAGTAACAATATCGAATTTGGAATTATTCGAACAAGTTCTCCATAAACATATAATTAATGAAGATTTATTAACAACAATACAAATGAATTTTGATAATAAACTTACAGAAAGTGATGATGTTTCGAATAATTCAAGTTATAAGAAAAAATTGAAATATGACAATTTTAATAAAAGAAAAGCATTATTACCGACATTTGAAAGTACATCGAAGAAATTGGTAAAATTAAGTAAAAAAGTTCAAGACGTCGAATTCACCAATAGTGAGATAACTGATTTAACAATGAAATCGTCTAATAAGCATTTATTGAAAACTGAACGTAATTGTATAAAAAATGAACGTACTGAAACAAAGAAATCGGATATTAAGTTGTTGGATCCATTTTGTCATTACAATACATCATTAAATGATTTATCACGTGAGAAATATTTACAAATGAAAACACGATTAATGGGCGGTATTAGAAAAGAATTGATTTTATCACCATATAGTGCAATTTATTTAAAACCATATATACGACGCGATATCGAAACATATCCAAATTGGTTGAGATTAATGACAGAAATTCAAATTGTTGCAAATCGTAATAATAATGATTTTATTTTACAATCACGTGCACCGATTGATTATACATATGTACAACCGGAACATATACCAGCTATTAATAGTTTATGTAATCAATTCTTTTGGCCGGGAATTGATTTAACCGAATGTTTACAATATCCCGATTTTAGTTGTGTTGTTTTATATAAAAAATTAATAATTGCATTTGCTTTTCTAGTACCAAATGTTAAATATACAGAAAATTATATATCGTTTGTATTTACAAGGCCTGGTTGGAGGAATATTGGTATAGCCAAATTTATGATTTACCATTTAATTCAAGTAATTTGAATTAATTTAATGTCTATTTTCTGTAGTTATTTTTATTTATTTTTTTTTAGACAAGTATTGGTAAAGATATAACAATTCATGTGAGCATCAATAATCCGGCTTTGCTACTTTATCAGAAATTTGGCTTTAAAGTGGAGTCGGTTGAATTGAATTTCTACGATAAGTATATAAGGAGCGATACAAAAGAATCGAAACATGCGTTTTTCTGTCGTTTAGAAAGATGAATTATAATAAATAGTTTGGTTTTACGAAGACGTTATTGTTTGATTTGAATCAGGCACTTGATTGATGATTTGTGTGAATTTTCGAGCGCTGGCTTCAGATTCGTCGTCGTTTGGAATTCGTTGGCGTATTAATCGGACTTGATTTACCATTCGAATTTGTATCGTCTGGTTTTAAGCTGCCTCTAGTTGGACGTTTAGATGGTTTTGGGGTTTCATCATTTTTCCCTTTATTTTTAACATCATCTTTTGGTGTTGAATTACCACGATTACGCCCCGATTTCAATTTATCTAATTCACGTTTAGTATTATTATCTTTTTTATTATTAATAGTCGGTGTAATTTTTTCTTTACTATCACGACTATCACGTCGTTCTTTGGAATTTCGTGAATTTGGTGTTGTTTTTTCATCTTTTTTCAAATCTTTTATTGGTTTTGGTGTTTCACGACCTTTCGGTTTCTTTTCATCTTCATCTTTTTTATTCAATAAATTACCAAATTCGTTTTCCGGTAATTGGAAATCTTTTTCATTGTTTGGAAATGGTATCGATTCACTTTCATCTAATGCTTCCAAATTATACATTGTTTCTAAATGATGCCAGATGTTATCTGGATTGATATCTTTTTGGTAATTATCAACAAATTTATCACATATAAAAGCCATTTGGAAATACTTATTTACACCTATGTGGAATATGATAATAATCAATAAATAATTGATATGGGGTAATGGAAAAATTTACCGACTGGTTTGTGACCGATCATTGCTTCTAGAAGTTGTCCCTCATTAGCAACATTCCATTCAATATCGTCCATTTCGGCCAAATTTTACAAAACATCAAGTCAACAACTCAACTGACGAAGAAAAATAAACAGATCTAATATTAACCTAACTTTTTTTGCTGTCAAATATTGCCGATAATGTAGGCCACTATTGTAAGTATTGGAGGGAAATTGAAAATTCCGATTCATTTTTTGCAAGTTTGGATTGTTACAATCTACGATTTTCTTGATGATAATATATTATTACTTATTATGTTCGATTGCATGTTGTTGTTATTGTTGTTGCGTGTGTTGATTAAGGGGAAAAGAACGGTCTTTTATGGTGTAGTTGTTGTAATGTCACATGCAAAAGGTGAATATAAAATAAAACAAATAATAAGACATCATCCCGGAACTGAATTAGCCGCTCCGGTGAAATGGAGTCTCATCAGGGTTCAATGTTCTCGTTGCGGTCATTGCCTACAACTATCTTGTCAGTTATAGTGTTCTTCTGCAGCGGTTTTTCAGTTGCCTTGTTCAGCCTTGCCACATTCACTTGAATTGGAGAAGAATTACGAAACAACAACAATAACAACATCAACAACGACCACCAATCAAACCAACCAAATAAACAACAACAACACAATATAAAAACCTTATAAAAATTTGTTCAACTATATGTATAATAGTAAAATATTTTTTACACGAATAGAACTACCTATTCATAAAATAATTTAAATAGAATTGAATAGTTTATCTCTACAATAATAATAATATGCAAAAATCGACAATAAAGAAATTATAGCCTTTGAAAGTCTTCACTTTATTGTTTTATTACAGTTAATAACAAATATTTACACAACAATGCAAGAAGTTTTTGATTTTTTTTCCATTTTAGAATAATCTTATGTAAGAATAAGAAACATATTGACTTAAGATTAATAAATAGTATATTATTGTGAGTA
The DNA here is from genome assembly GCA_037414775.1 of Zonitis immaculata. NCBI lineage: Eukaryota > Metazoa > Arthropoda > Insecta > Coleoptera > Meloidae > Zonitis > Zonitis immaculata. Next base: position 6,643 of record JAZBGX010002669.1, on the reverse strand, counting down.
AATAAATAAATATAATGACTCTTTTTTTTTAATAATTATATCAATATAAATATAGATTTTCATTTAAAATTCAACCTATTGTTGTAAGAAAAAATAAATTGTATTAATTTCAATTGTTTCACTATTCAGGTGATTATAGGTCGTTCAATAAAAAATGTATAAATTTCCCGATGTTAAAAGGTCGTTCGATTTTGGATATAATTAATTATTATCTCTTCCCACGAGAATTTCCCGAAAAGAAGAACAAACAAATTTAGGACAATTTTTTCGTCAATATAATACCTATGGAATATTAATTTGTTTTTGTTTTTTGTACAATTTTCCATATAATTTCAATCTGTAGGTGTGAAAAATGATTATTCTAAATTTAGTAATGATGATTTTTTTCTTTGTTATATCTTGTGTAGATTATCGAGTTCAAAGAACGAATTTATTTTACGTTTTTAATTATTTTTCCAAATTTGTGTGTGTGTGTGTTGTGTGTTGTTGGAAATTTTAATGGCGGCATAGACAGGAAGCCGGTTGTGAAATAACCTGAATTTGTCTCTATTCCTATTCCTACACTAACATTTGAAATAAAACACTCAACTATAATTATTATTTATAATACAATTATTATTATCGATAGTTGACATTTAATTAATTTATTTTTTTTGTAAATGCTGTGCAGATTTGAGAGTATGACCTTCGCAACTATGCAGGTACCTGTAGTGAAACTTGTCTATTAATAAGTGCATAGAATACTTAAAAAGGTGTGGCATATTATTTAACGAAAATCCATACCTATATAATACTCTATTTTTATTTATTTAATTAAAGAAAAAAAGAAAAATTTTTCTTCTGAAATTTTGCAACAATTCTCCGCCATTATCTACCTATCTCATTCTATTCATACTATAATTGAATAAACTTTATTATATTAAATAAAGATGAATATAGTTGTAAATTTTATATTTATTATTATTATTATTATTATTGTTATTATTAATAATAGTAATGATAATAACAATACAGGAATACATCGAATGTTTTCAAGTTGTATAATATCGAAAACAGAATCATGAAAATAGTTGACAGCCAATCATGTGGTATTCCGCCACAGGTGCTTCGACCAATGGCGACGTATATTTTCTTTAACTTTTACCATCGAATGTACACCCATGATATTATTATTATTATTATTATCATTATTACTCATATCTTATATTTGCAGGAATTTATTTATATGTAAAGATAATCACGCTATTGTTATAATTATTATTTTTTTTTTTTCATCTATAACTCAACCGTTAATAACAATTGAATTGGAAACTATAGAATTAAGAAGAAAATAGATATTACAAGAAAAAAAATTTAACAGCAACAACTCAATAATAATACCACCAATCACTCTCTGTCTTTGTCGTAAATTGCATGTAATTTTTTTTTATTCTATATTTCTTCCATTAATTTATTACGAAATAACCTAGATTTTTTCTATTGGATCATATCCTGCGATACGAAAACAAATGACAAATTCAATTTATTTTATCGAATTTAGTGATCTTTATTAATAAACAATTGAAAATAATTTCTTAAAAATTTCAGTTTCACAAAATTAACAAAAAAAAAAAAACAAAAACAAAAAACTTTAAAGTTAAAGCTTCAAGATAATAATCAAAGTAGTTTTAATTTTAATTGAACGGAAGTTGAGTTTGGAAAGAAAATAATATTTTGACGCACGGGTTACAAGTCTATGAAAATTTTTCGTATAATTTTTTTTGTTTTGTTTTTAGTTGTATTTTAATTATCAACAACAAGACAGACATAATTACAGGTGATTAAGTGCAAAACATTTAATAATCGGTGTGGCGCTATAATGATTTATTTCTAATTAAGGTAAATTGCTAACTTTATAGATAAATCTATAGAGCGTCCCATGAAAAGTAGGTACTCCTTTTTTTTTTAGATCAGGATTTCTCCTCTTGGCCTCACTCTTCCACTCTTCTTACTCCTCAATAGCTTCTAGTGCCATTAAAAAGGTGACCGGGGCCGAAAGGCCTCCCTTAGCTGGTTGCTACTTTTTTGGCTAACAATCATTAAATTAGTTCTACTTTTGTTCTCTATCTTGAACGAATTTACCAACATTTTGTCGAACTGTTGGCACATAATGACTCTCTCGAAAAAATGAAGCAAAACTTTGTTAACCTACATAATTTTTTAGAGTGATCCATCACGTACCCAGGTTACGCAGATCGGCCTAAAAAGCTATTATTGATTATATTTTAACGAAAAGTGAAATTTATTTTTCCTCTATCAAATTTTTGAGGGGAACCCATATCACCACGATCTCCCGTACTTATAAAAATTGCCTCAAAGCAAATGTAGCCCGGTCTTGAAACAATACATCTTTATCAAACACGATTTGGTTAGGTACACTGAAATGGAAATTTACACAGAAGAGTATATAGAGAAAGTTTGGTTTTTCTATAATTGTTAGTTTTTTGTTTGAAAATACAAAAAAAATTAAACAAAAGTGAGGATTGATTGATTGGCGTTAGGATTGTATTGTTGAAATCAAAAATCCTGCACGCAAATTCCGTACAGGGCCGCATTTACTCAATTTGATACCCTATAAAGTGCAATCACATCAAAAACTATTAGATTATATAATTGACTAATTAATTGTAATTAGTACACTGATTCATTTATTTTTGTTTCTTGTTTCATTTTCCGAATTAATGGTCGGTACTTTGGGCAAAGTGCTTTAAGTATGGTTCTCTTTTATTAAAGTTCATTTATAGTAAACATAACTATAATTCATCAAATCTGAAACAGTAGGTGTTCTTTTTTATTATAATTAGTTCAATATTTCCTTAGGAAATTTTTGATCACATATCTATGAGTAACTTTCAATTTGTTAGGTTGGCATTTCGTTGAATTTATATTAAAATAACTGATGAGAAATATTTTTTTTCCAATTATAGGTGTATATCGAACAAAAAAAAAAATAGTTCTTCAATTAAATTGAAGTGCCTGTACTTCCTGAACCGTGAAATCAATTTTTCCAACCAAGAAAATCTTCTTGATTCAAGTTATAAATTCATTTTCTATAGTAACAAAAAATTGAATTTTGACAATTTTTAGAATAGAATAGTTATTTTCGATTGAAAACAAAAATTAATCATAAACCAAATACAGTAAAACCTCTGTCAATGGACACCTACCATCACCGTGGAGTTAGAAACTGTCCACGAACACTTTCTAATATACTCGAACTTCTTAAACGTGAATCCCATGAAGCAAAACCTCTATTCGACGGACTCGGGCACAATACTTTTATCTCTTCTTATCTCTTCCTCATCACCTATTACTCCTCTCGGACGGGCACTTTTTAATTCACTGAAACTTTGGTAGGTAAATTACATGAAGCTAGATGTCTAGATACTTATCTCACCACCTATTATTTTTAAAAAAATAAATTTTCTTTTATTGGACAGACATTGAATCCACCAAAAAAAATTGTCCAAGTTTAGAAAAAGTAGAGCTCGGGCTGCCAATATTTTGAGAAATGAAGTGCAGAAAGAAATTCCAATAAATATTCTAGTAAATATTTTTTTTTTAAACGAAAACCTTTCTTAAACAGACGAGTCAATGTAAATTGCGTCCTAATTTTCTTTGTTTATAATTGCGTCCCATATATTCATACTAAAATGAGTCAATTGAGCTTTCAAGACTTTATATCTTTCGAATTGCCATAGATAAAATCAGTATAACCTGACATGAGATACTTTTTTTTCAATCATGCGTCCCTCCTCGCCAATCAACTTGAGACACGGCCTTTTGTACACTTGTCTGTCCATTTTATTCATCTTTTGGTTTAGCTTTCAAGCTTTCAACTCCTGTGATCTTTGCATTAGCGCTGTCTCCGTTTTCAGGTTAACTTGAATTATAAGCTAGAAAGTTAATGGCCTTACCTAACGGCTATCCCATCCATACTCTATTGCACAATTCAGGATAGACTTCTCACTGCTTGAATGATGGTCCAGTTTTTTTCTCTGGCTTTCATCATTTTTTTGTACCGTTATCAAGATAACGTCACCTCCTACAACTGACCTCTACTCCACTCCCAGTGATCGACATACGGTGTCATTATGAGGCGGCTGGTTTTTTTCGTGAGTCCCAGAAGAGTCACTTCCTATGACCTGAGGGGCCCACTGTACTACAGCTAACCTTCTCATGGGTCATATTCAGCTTCCTCACTTCTGATATGAGTAGGGCAAGGAGTGCTTTGATAGAAAGGGAGTGCTTTAATAATACATTAAAAAACAAGTTTCAAAAAATGACAATTCCTGCACGAGACCACTCCTTTTGTTACTTTAACAACGCTATTATAAGCGCAGAATAGAAAAAAAGATATTAAAGCACTCCTTTTTGAGAACTTTGATAGTCAGTATAATAAGGTTGACAGCTTGTGCATGCATCGTTCATATTCAATGTGATTACTGATCATACCTCAGATGTTCAATTTTTATCAAAAAAAAAGGGTGCAAAATTGAAAAAATAGTTTAAAAGACTCGTTTCAAAAGATAATTCCTGCACTCGACCATTGAAGAACTCGCGCTGTGTGCTCGTTCTTTAAAGTTGGTCTCGTGCAGGAATTGTCATTTTTTGAAACTCGTTTTTCAATGTACTATTTTGACACGTAAAATGTTTGGGGTGGGGATAAATTGGACCACCTAGACTTTGGCAACGAGTTCCTAAAATTTCTGTGAAATAAAAATGATTGAAGAATAACATTTTTTTCTTCTTCCTCTACTGATCTCCTCCACCACGGCAAGGTGGTCACCCTTGGAGGAGACAGCTGACATGACTAAACCGGGCTGCCACCGGTTCAAAAGTATTCGATATAGTTTATTATAAACTGTTCATACTTTCGAATAAACAACGGGACGCAGTTTACTCTAAAGTATTTATATAGATGCAATTTACATTTACCAAGGCAGACACCACTTTTTTGTTTTTCTGAAGGTGCCTCCCCCGTCCAATAGAGATTCTACTGTATTGGATTAACTAATTTGTGTTGCAATATTTTCCTATACTTAATATAGAGACTGAAAGTTGGTTTGATATTATTAATGATAAGTGTTGGATAGGGAAAAGCAAATTGAAACCAAGAATGAATAAAGTCTAATTGAGAGGCACGTTTGCGTATATCGTACAGCAAAAAAAATTTGTTGAATGGTCGAAACTTATTTGGGGGCGTAAAAATTATTAAAAAACAAGATTAAATCTTCTTACATAATATTTCGAACGATAACAAATGATCATTGCTATATTTATAATAAAATGAGCATTTTAATCTCTCGATAATAATGTTTGCACTTTTATTTTTATTTCAATAAATCGAACGTATTACCTACCTGTATATTTATCATTATTATATATATTGGTAATTTTTTCTTTCATTTTTCCTTGACTTAGATATTTAACTATTATATTTTAATAAATAACTATATTTAGGCAAATTCGAGCCTCAAAAGGTGAATGACATTTTACAGGTGCAGCAAATACGGATTTATATAGAATTTTTATTAATTTTTCAAATTATTTTATTACACTTGAAAGTAGTACAATTCTTTTTGTTTGTTGTTGTTGTAGAAAAATTTTGAACATTTCGGTAAAATTCTCAATAATATAAATCAGGTTGAGAAGCGAATGACACTTTGACAGGTGTATCACTTTAGGTTTTATTTATTTATTCAAGTGTTGGTAGACATGATTTTTTCCTCACTAAATATTATTCAATTGTCGTTTTATTTTTTCATATTGTGTAATGTGCAATAACAATAATTGTCGAAATTTTCGCAAAAATTCTAGACTCATTTCGCAATAGTAATAACAAAATATTTCGATGGAATACTTTTTAAGAAAAATGGTGAATATTATTATACCATGCGGCAACCATACAAAGTTATCTAATTATATAACTATACGAATATAAGCGACTATACATATAGAGAGAATACAGTTACCTTGCCATGTAGAGACTACTGACTGTACATACCCTTCTCCCCGATTGGTTCACAGCTCAGGTAGAACCAGTCTACGCGGCCCCTTCATATTAACAACGTTAAAATTGAGGCTACGAGTTACCTGGTGCACGACGAAATTCATTCGAAAACTCGACATAAAACAGGACATACGTCGAATTTTGTTCCGTTCATTATTATTATTATTATTATTTTTTTTTCAAATTTAATTTTCTTTTGCGAACAAATTCTACAATGAACCTATAAAATTATATTATAGAAGGCTGTGATTGAGAAAGTAATAACAAAAGATAAATCGGCTGTCTTGATTTTCGTGTTTCGAGTGTTGATATATTATAGCAGAAAAATTTCAAAACGTGCATATGTGTCTGTGTGTGGTTTGTGTTTGTGAATTTTCATATTTAATTTGAATTGGAAAAAGCCACGTTTTCGTCGGCAAATGTTAAATTTGCTATTGAAAAAGAGTTTTATTAATTAAAAAATATATATAGATAAATAACAGTGCGACAAAGTATAGTGTTTTCAATTGTTTTCTATACACCAAAAAAAAAAACAAAAAAAACAGTTTCCACTGATAGAACTGTTGATTGTCTTATAGTCATTCTTATAAT
>JAZBGX010002668.1:0-11968 GCA_037414775.1 Zonitis immaculata | reverse complement strand
ATCGTTGGAGTTTGACCGCAGAATGGGCGCCGTATGTGCGTTGCCGCTGTTGTCGTCGTTCCCTCTTTATTCTAAGATTTATTTCAGTTTTTGTTTGTTATTGTTTCTTTGTTTTGTTGAGTTTTTTTCGTTCCTCAATCATCAACTCTATAAACGACGACTAAATTTGAAAATCATCTGACAATATCTGATAGAATTATTAATTATTTGTTGTGAATTTCAATAGAACAACGTTACTGAGAAATGTGAGAAATTTAGTACTTTAATCGCAAAATTGGTGGATGCGCCGGGGCAAAATTATTAATAATTTTCAATTTTTGATTTTTGCGTAACATTACTCAATGCCACTTGTGTTGATAATAATTATTGTGATTATCAACTCTAATTGAGACTGAAAAAAAATAGATTTGAAAATATTCCATTCAAATTTATCGAAACTATTGAAATCCATCGTAGCGTTCACTTAGATACGTTTCTTTGGACGCCATTTTTTTTGCCATACCTATAATTTGTTATATTTGAGATTGGTTCATTTCTTTACAGTTTGTACATGGAATTTCCCATTACTTGTTGAAAGTTTCATTCGAGTTAGACGAGTACTTTGAAATTTATAAGAGTTTGAAATTTAGTTGTATAAATGGTGGATACGCCGCGTAAATATGATAAATATAAATTGAGCTATCAAATTTGATACAAATGCAATTTTGATGCAAATACGACCTTATTATTACTTATCAGTTTGATAAGGAGGGATAGAGCTGGATCCGGAGAAAAGAACCGGTGTTACAGTAATTCGAAATCTATTTCTCGAATGACAGCCATCGCAAATTCGACACTGTGTGCGGAAACTTTGTCTTGGTGAGACAGCATTCCAGCTCGCAATTTTTCTAAGATGCCTTCCGGTAATTTTTTTATTTGGTCAGCGAAATAAGAGCTTGTTATGGTGGCCTGAATTTCTAGGTAATTACTATTTCCCCGGAATCACAAAATATAGACGATTGGCACTTTCTTCGGTGTCGTTGAACAAGCTCGTTTTTAAGTCATCGGGTGCTATTTAGTCTTAGGGTCGAAGTGATAGATCCAGGTCCCTACCATCATCAAAAATCGTGTCGGGATCAGTCTGGTTATATTTAAAATTTGCTCTTGACATATCCATTCGTTTCTACTTTTGTTCGGCGGTTAATATTCCAGGCACTCAACGTGCGGATGACTGCAATTTTATCTGAATGTCTAATGGTAACTCTTCGGTCAGCTAGAGTAGATTTTCGACTGTTTTTACATTTTCGCAGCTGGTCGTCCTATACGTGATGCCCGTATGCATTTGTAAGATATGGAGAAGTACAGTTCGTCAACGTTTCCATCAAGTCGGCGGGGTTGAAGTCGCTGCTCAATTTTATTTTTAATTCGCGTAATCACTTGAAGTATCCGATGATCAATGGTTCTAGACCATAGTTATCATATTTTCATCATATATTCAACTAATTTATGAGAGTTTCTGAATCAATCTTGGTACAAGAAAAAAATCCGGCAAAATAATAGTATGGTCATAATACAGTAGAATCTCTCTTCGACAGTCACCTACAAGGGCCTCCAATGGATGTTTCTCTTGATGGGATTTACCAAAGAGTAAATTTCTTCGGGTTTTGCTTAATGGAAATCACATATAAGAAAATCTACATCTGTTCCATCTATTTTCTTTATGGTGGTTGAGACTTTCTTCTTTCGTGGAATCTTAAATCATTTGAAATTTTTTATTATACAAATGGTGGATGCGCCGGATTGATTATACAATAAATATCTATAATATTGTACTATTTTATATATATTTGAGGATTAATTTTGGAAATAATTATCATTTGAATAGAATTCTAAGTATAAAGTTGAGCTTTCTCCGAATAAAAATTGATAATTCAAGAGTGATATAGACGATTTTTGAAATGGTCGTTTATATATCTTATAATAATTCTTTTCGCATGAAAAACTGAAAAGAAACTCACTTAAAAGCCTGTAGCAATAAACAAGTCTGGACCAATTCACAATCTTTTGAAATATATTCGAAAGACGTATAGGGTCATTAGGCAACTTTTTGCCTTACCCCAAACTACAACTTTATTTATTTTATTTTTTTTGTATTCGGTATATATACATTTTGTAGAGAGTTGGGAAACAATCATATTTTTCCGTCGACACAAAGAATATGAAATTGAAACAAAACACAATAATAATAGTACAAAAAAAAAACAAAAAAACAATACAGCAAGAATTATAAACGAATATTTTTTTAACACAATTGTATATTGAAACAATTGTACGGAAAAAGCGGAGAAATCGCGATAGAGAGAGATACAGAGACAGAGAGAGAGAGAGAGAGATGGAAATGGAAAGCAACCCCTCATAAAATGTATTTTAATTATCAGACATGGGAGGTTTCCCATTTAAATTTTTTTTCTATCTTGTTTTAATGTTGGTACAATGAATAATGGGAGAGGTGAAAGATTCCGTTTTAGTGAATCTATCTTTGTGACTGTTGGTATATTTACCGGAACCGTGCTAAGGAATTATCATCGTCATCATCATCAACACTATATAATTATTATTTTGCGTGATTATTGTTCAGGTTTTTTTTTTGTTTCAGTTTTCTATGATTAAATTCTTTTTCTATACAGTCAAGTGAAGATTTGTAAAAGTCTGCAATACAATCATAGTAGAAATTGCGCGATTAATCTTTTTATATTCGTCTGAAAACAAAATATAATACAAAATTAGTTAGAATAAGATAGATAGATATGGTTCCAATTATGTATGTACTTAGGTGTAGAAGAGCGAGATAAATCTTAAATTTCGATTTTCCGAAAATTTCTTCAGGGAAGAAAAGTTTTCCAAACAAACATTGCCAAAAATTAGCATAAAGTAAATAAAAACGCAGAGTCAAGTTGAGACAAAATTTCATACAAAGAAATACAGTAGCATCGTTCTAGGACGGACATCTAAAAAGAAATTGAAGACTCTTAAAACTGACAGTCTGTATAGTACTTATTTTAGGCGCACTTGGAAATTTTGGTTTGGCGGAATCCATGGTCAACCTTCTGAAGCTTTAATCGATAAAAGCAAAAGATCATTAAATACTAGAAGAAGTATTATTGACGTCTTTCCGAAGGACGGATCCTCAATGGACGTTTATGCCTTCATGGGATTCACCTATATAACCATTTCGGGGAATTAGAGAGCATCCGGTTAAGAGAAGTAAATTTCTCGAGCAAATAAGAGGTGGAGAAATGGATATTGTGTCGCGCATTCATCCAATAGAGGGGCAGCTCAATATGGAATGTATGTATAAGAAATTCAGAAAATTAGAAAGAGTCCGGTCATAGTAGGGGTTTTACTGTATATTCTTAATAAAAGCATCAATAAAACATATCGATAGCTTCAGTGGAGACGGGAAGGACGCGTCAGCGACTCTCACAAGTCGTTGTAACTGAATGTTGTTTTGGTATCAGGAGTGGAGTGCTCTGCCCTTATAATCGGCTAACTCGTTCCAAGTTAATCTCTATAGAAGCCGCTACGTCAATATCGGTGCAGTAATTGGTGCTGATGAAGTCGTACACTGACAATGATTGACGCGCCAACTCATTTCCTAGCCTAGTCTCTTGCGGGCTACTGGACATCAGTTTAGGGCAACAAAATCGTTCTGTAGTACTCATAAAAACTAGATTAATGTTCATACTTTGTTTTTCTTAAGTGATTGTTTGGCGGGTGATGAGGATGATAGGCGGATGGGAGCACCACCACATGGATTTAGTATCTTGTTGCCAGTCGGGAGCTAGAACGTGTCGTGCTCTACCTCCAGCAATAACAAGATGTCTTTCTAAGAAGACTATTTTTTAATTTGATCAAAAAATTGATCTTAGTTATAGAAAACCATAAGCTCTTTATTAGGAAAATTGGAATACACAACTGAATGAGATGAGGTAGGAAAAATTCGAAATGGCTTATTGAAAATCACGTCAAATAGAAAATTTGTGATAGTTAAAGACTGAAGTAAAAAATTTCTCGAATTGCCAGTTTGGAGTGTGTTCGGTCAAGATGTGGCTTATGAACGGCACAGTACGGCGTTGTAACCAGAAGTTTCGATCTGGATAGATTTCAACCTTCAAAGTTGTCGACCTGATAACAAAGTCGATGAGCTAAAAGCTGTAATGGAAGCGAATTAGCAGTAAGATTTGGCGTTCTTATTCCAACACTATTGAACCATTTGAAACAAATTGGAAAGGTTTTCTCTATTAACAAAAAAAAACATTGACTCTACGATTTACTTATAGTCCATATTGAAAAAAAAATGTAGTGCACTTTATTGAAGATTTTATTGAATGAAAGGTGAATAACATTTTAAATTTTAATAAAATAAACTCTTGAGCGAAAAACACGAAATTACTAAGCCACAATTCTCTATTACACATCCACTATACTGCTCATAATCACATTAAACAACAACAAAACAACTCCATTCGTTCTATTATCCTTAATACACTTAAAAGCCAGAAGGACATTGAATAGAGAGAGTTGATACTATTATATGTGACTTGATATTTCATGAAATAATAAAATCAATAAAATAACAAACAATCATCTATAATACTTATTTTTTTTTGTATTTATTTCAAGTGATTGAAGTGATTATTGAACAGCAATTCGTTGAAATCGCGAAATCCGGAAATCGATTAAATACCATCCTCTCCATCATCATCATCATCATCAGTAGCATTATCATTAAGTATCAATCGTCTAAATCACCCTTTAAATTCGGTTGCAATCTCTCAACGCCTATAGCCGGTTGCAGGTTGATTTTTCAAACTAAATCCCTATAAGTCTACAGATGAACAAGAAGCAATGGAAAAAAAATAATCCTATTATAAATTGAGCAGTAGAAAAAAAATATATTAAAAGTTGAAGTTAATGGATTCATTAAAATTTAATAAAATACCCGTCTATCGATAGTAATTCATTTTTATTTTTTTAATGGAAAACGAGTCAAAAATCTAAATTTTTGTCAGCTTGATGGAAATAATAATAATAATAATAGTGATAATATCGACAATTTTGAAGCACGATAATCCTGTCCACGTCCACGTATAATTATATCACGGTTTAATAATCAAGTGGTGAAATTGTGAAAAGATATATGAATATTAAATATAAAACGTTTTTGTTCGTGTGAATTTACCCTAAAGCGTTAATAGTCAGAGCCGGAGTCAGCTCGAAATTTCCGTAATTTTTACGATAAAAGTCAGGATTGGATTGGGGTGGAACTCTTTGAGCTGAAACTATATATAGCTTTTACAGTTATATTTATTATTATAGAGGATATTCTACATCACCCTTTATATAATATAGATATGTAATTATATTGTATGAATACAACACGTGCTTAGAAACTTTACATTTGGAATATAATAATGGAGATTAGAAATGGGAGAAATTCAAATGTCTTGAAAGCTCCGGATATGCGAGATTTCCTATATGTATAATGTCAAATGTCTCATTATATCATTCTCTAACATCACTTTTACCATCAACAATAATATTATAGTAAGAGGGATAATAATAATGATGATAATAATAATCATTAAAATATACAGGCTGTGAATTTTTTTGAAACCTACTATAGTAAATTTAAGAAATTGTCAGAGATATGAAGTTGAATAATATTAGAATACAGTCGGTGGTGGAAAGTTTATGATAAAAAGTCAAGCTACAAAATGGAAATTTAAAGAAAATCGTATCAATATTACAACATAAATAAAAGCATTGGAATGCCATCATAGGTGCTTAAAATAATAAGAACTTATATAATAATTTTCACGAATAATAGAAAATAAAACGAAGGATTTCCTTGAAACTGAGAAAATGGAGAACTTGAATTGCAAAAATGTGGCTATGCTGAAAATATTTAAGTTTAATCTTAAATTTGAATGGGAATAGGTTGTAACAACGTTTGAAATTCAATAAAGAAGTTGGTTTACCAACTGAAAGCTGAAAAAAATTAATAAAAATTTAAAAAATATAATCAAGTAGACTAAAGAAAAGAGCTCACTGACTGGGAAAGAAATGGAAGTTGCTCCTGAATAAAATGTGGAAATTCCTTCCAATAAAGATTCACTGATGAAACGTGAGAGCCACTCAACAAAGTTGGGTAGATATTTTTGCGTCAATATCGCATTACTAAGGGAAACTTTCCCAAGTATTAGATATGGGCACCAATTTCCCAAATATTTCAAAATCGGGATTAGAAATCGAAAATGCGGCACATATGGTGGTGGATGCTCTGATGAAATGCTGGTTAAATTTAGATTATAATTGGATGAGCATAGATCGGATGTATTTCTCGAGAGTTGGGTTGATATTATTGTCACCTTGATATCACCTTACTGCGAACATTTCTCTTAGAAGTTATTGCACTTGGAAAAACTCGCACGTGTCCAGTTATGATAACATATGGGTAAGTATCAACCCAATTTATGATTTCTGACTTCTGAACAAAGAAAAACTTCATCTGTAAAGTTGAAATTATTAGTAAAAAATCTCAAATATTTTATGTAAGATAAGATTTCAATTGGATTTCTTCTATTTGTCTTAGACCTGTGGTCCGCCAATTTTGAGGTGTTGTTGAAATGTATCTTGTGGAGTCGATTGACAGCTGTCTCTCCATGTTTTCAGTGATCTACTTAGTAAACGATTGCCTTCTAATTTCCCATCTAGTATTCGCGGTAATCTGCTTTTTTCCATTCTCTGCCGCAATGTCTTCTAACGTCTGTAATTCTTATCCAACCTCTTCTAGTCTTATCCACTTCTCAGAATCTCCAATTCGCTGAATTTTAGCATGTTCTAAAATTTGGATGGTTCTTCTCGTATTTCTACTCCATACATCATGATAGGTCTTATATACGTTTTGTACATTCTTATGTTGCTGTACATTTGCATATATCGGTTTGACCAGAAGATCTCTTCAAAGTATCTGATATGGCTGCTATTTTATCGATTTTAGTTTCTTAGGTCCCGACTGCTATAGAGATGTCCTTTCGAATTATCAAAAAAATTATAATTTAAAAATAATTTTTGGAAAATATATCTAGGAAATTCAATTCATTCATAATCCCAAAAGTCTTATAATTACACAACTTGTCCCTAATTCAAACTATTAGCCTATAATACATTGAAATTTCCCTATGGTAATAATCGAATCACATACAGCCTGTTCCATTATTGATGATAATATTTTTATGTGTTGAAAATACAAGGAATTTCTCATTCTCGACCCATATTTTTATTTCGTCAATCAGTTAACTTTTTTTGGATAGCACAGTAATATAGTATGAGATCAGACTGTATATATTAGTGTTTGTATAAAATTAGGTTGTTATCGGATCAAGTTAGACCTTCAAGGGGTAAATTCTCTTTATTTCTACTCTTTGAAATTTATTATAATTTTTTTCTTCAATTTTTTTTTTTTATTCTTCTCGTTGGATCTTAAAGAACAAATTTAAGAGGATCACCCTTAAAATACTCACTTATTCCTTATCACGATAGTTGCTTTCTCTCTATATATATATTTTCGTGTTTTTTTTTGGGGAGTTATTCCCATTTTATAGAACAAATCCAAGTAGGTATACCTAATAATAAATGGTTGGCAATTATTAGTCAACCTTAAACTAAATGTTAGGATAAATCACACACAAACAAACACAAATATCCTTATTACGGAAATAATCCCCTATTTTATCTACAATCATACTATATATATATTTATATCTCCATCTCTATCTTTAAATAAGTATGCGTATACGTTTAACAGAAATACATAATTAAATAATATCTATCTCTCTCTTTCTCCCTCTCTCTCTCTCTAGCAAACATTCATATATTTTGACGCGTGTTCTGCTTGAAATTTATACCACCACCCTCATTTATATACATATATATATACAATATAGGTATATATATATACAGCTAGTTAGTTTAGAATCAAGGTAGTAGCTATTACAGAGTTACGTGATTCTACTATAGAAACAATCATCTATCTATCTCTTTCTCACACTCTCCTACACTTGCAAGAAGTCAATGTATTGATTGAAAATTTATTATCAATTATAAATCAATTATAATTATAATTGGAATATGAAGTCGCATTTAATTTAATTTCACTTAATTGTGTTATTTCTTTATATAAAAGGTATTACAGAGGAAGATAGATAGATATATATACTAATAGAACGGTATGGAGCGCTTGAGAGGAATGGAAATAGAGATGTATGCTTATGTACAAGTTTGGACCCTTTCATTTTCTTGCATCCTAATGGTCGCATTGCGAAAATTATAGATAAGAGAAAGGGCAAACTAAATAAGTACGAATTATAGGTATAATAGAGTGTTTGAGTGAGAGAGAGACAGATGGTGAGTAATAAGCTTTTGGAAATGATATAAAATTAACTTTAAAACTAATTAGATCGAATATTTGAATCTTTTGCATTCGTCTCCAACAAAATAGCTTTGAATTTTATTTTAATGACCGAACTTTTGTATAAAGAAAATCAAGATTTTCCTTATAATTTTGTGCTGCTTTTTTTTTTTCTTTAGAGAATTTTCCCAATTAGAATTTTTTTTGTTGAATTTTCATCAATCGTTTCAATGTCTCATCTTTAGAAAACGAATTTCCATCAATAGTCCAATGGATTTTACGCATATTTTCTATTTGATACGACATTGTGCTTTTCCTTTTCGAGAAAATTTATTAATGTTTCAAATGGAAAAGAATGATCTTGTAAGAAATTTCCAAATCATCCTTATCAAAATTAATTTTCGAGGAGAAATTACGCAAAAATTTTCGACAGAAATATATATATATATATATATATATAGAGAGAGAGAGAGAGAGGTGATAATAATTTTTGTTTTGTTTTATATTTGATGAAATTTACCATTACATTGTATGTTTAAATTCTCGATTCGTATGCAAATTATAGAATGTTGAATGTTGGTAACATTGTTTGCGTATTGTATTAAGATAATTTTCATAGGAGACCTAGTCCTTTAAGGTAATTATTATACAGGATGGAATAGAATTTCTAAATAATTGAGCATATTGTCAAATAATTATACAGAGTAACATTAGTATAGCTGTGTAATTTTTTTCTAATTTAGAAAATTTCAAAGAGAATTTATTTCCAAATTTCAAATTCACGAGTCAATTATTGAGTCTGACATTGAATATTCAGTAATTTTCTATAAGCACAATTAAATCTAAATCTAAATCTAAATTAGATTAACAGAGAGTCACTTCTCGCATTCCATCTTTGAGATGGATGGATCGTTTAGAATCATCTGTATTCAAAATAATCTAAATCTAATCTCTATTATTGTAGAGATGAAAGTAAATGTTTCGACATTAATGTCCCATCTCTAAATCGAAAAATGTGTACAAATTAAGCTTAGAACGATTTAAATAACAGTGATGAAAGTATTCCATTATTTGACTCTCTAGTAGTTTTAGTACACTTTGAGCTTCCCTTAACTCCAGATTACGAATTTGTCATTATTTTCAAAGAGCACGTTGACTTTTAAGTGCGTCATATAATAAATAATAACAAAGATACAATACTTTCGATCGCTTTTATCATCGCAACTGTATCTTAAGCCATCCTCAACTTTGAGAGTTTCCAATAAGTAAAAGATGATTTTAATTTTGGGAGCTCACCCCAAGAGAAAAAAAGCGATCTGTCACAGTTTATCCAATACATAACATCTTATTTTAGTAGAGCTTAAGCCTCACTTCATTTTTAAGTAGCGATCAAATTGAGGATAATTTTTGAGCATTATTCCAATTAGAAGGGTTATAAGCGAGCGATATTTATACTTTATAACAAATTAAATTGCAGTAGGGATGGATGCGGTACTCTTCTATCCAACTGTACACTAAGTCCCACTCAAGTTCAAAGTGCAAGCTTGATTACTGTTTCACCAAGACAAAGCACTCGCACACAAAGCCAAAATTTCGATAGATCCTATTCGAGAAGCGGGTTCAGAATTACCTAAACAATCATCCTATTTTCCAGATCTATAGGTACCAGCGACTTTTCTATCTCTTTACCGGTTTAAGAAGCAGCTTAGAGATGAAGTAATTTGAAGATATAAACGAAATTATGGTTACTGTATAGCAAAATTTTCGGAGAGTCAACATAATGATTTTTTTTTCTCAAATGGTTCTCGTATTTTAGAGAGAGCGAGCAGATAGACCAAGTGTATTGGTTGTTTATTAGGGGACTATAAATTATATTCCAACTAATGAACATAGTGTTAAAAATCGATTATCATTGCTTTTGGATAGCCCCCTCGCAATACCATCCTGTATAATTTAGAAATATAGAGTTGAACAAAATCAACAATAATTATATTCAAATTTAATAATTAATTCGGATTTTGTCGTAGCAAGTGAATTCAAATGAAATTCAAACGCAACATAGCACCGTATTAAATAATTTTTCTCTTCATTATTTAGTAATATTGTTATTATTATTATTATTATTAGAATAATAATAATATAGTTCGAACAATAAGTGAAATAAGACGAATAGGCGCGCTTTACATACAGGAAACGACCAGCTCCTCATGGGCCCCCCCATTATTGCTATTATTATTAATATTATTTTCTATAGTAAGTATAAGTTTTTGAAAGGACAATAGACGTTTTTTGCAGCTTTGTTCAATTGGTACACCTGGTCTGAAAAATACACCACCGGTTCCAAGATGATGATCTTAATAATAGCAATAATAATAATAATAATAATAATAATAATGACGGTGATATAAAAAAAACGATGCGCAGTTTTTTTTTTCCTTCAGGTAAATCAAAAACCGTCAATAGACACCTTGAACTTTGGCCCTTTGATAATTCGAAACCGGATGGATGTTTAAGAAACGATAAACACCTGAATTTCTTTTTTTAAATATATAGGATAATTTTTTTTCTTTCTAATACGCACTTTATTGTGCTCCTATTTCTAGTTTCGATTTAATGTTGATTAGTAATTGGAAAAGGTCCTTTAATAATGAACCCTTCAGGCACTTTATGTTTAGTTAATATACAAGTTTAATACGTGATTCAACCAGATTGATCTAGATATGATAAACAAATAGAGATAGATATAAATTTCTAACTGTAGGCTTGGAACTTATAGCAGCAAGAAAACTTGTCCAGTGTGACGTGGACTTTAGAAAAGTTTATTATATTATTTATTATTTTTCAGAAAAGAGCGATTCACTACAGGTACGCTTCTACATGAGACAACCTGTAGAGTTAAGTTCAAATAATAATAAGATCAATAGATCTGTTAAATCGAACATGTATGTTATTTCAAAGAATTTAATAAAATCTGAACGCAATTTCATGAAGAAGTCCGCTAAATCGACAACAACAATCTTACAAAATAAATTATATTGGTAAGATTCATCAAATAGTGCCGTTTGAATGAGACAGTCTGTATAAATGAATTAAAAAAAATTTATACATAACGAAACGATAGAAAGGGTCAAATTGTCGACGACGGCTACTACCAATAATACCAGCAGCTGTCTATCATCAACTTACAAACTCCTCGGGCTTTTCTTCTTCACCATAGTCGTCTTCTTCTTAATAATAATAATAATAATATTAATGGAATAATAAAAATACAAATATAGATATAGTTGAGGTGTATTGGTGCGCCAATGCGAGTCCGCGTTTAGGGACAAGGTGGGTTAGTTGGGTTGGCTGTCTGTTCGTTGGGTGATTTTCTTTTGTGTTAGGTTTGGGGTCCGCGTGCCGGCTGTTTAACACAAAAACCGGGACCAGCTGCTCCTTAACTCCAGGTGTACCGAGACAACTTCAATGTATTTGTCTATGCTGTATATTTGTATATTATACATACATATATATATA
>JAZBGX010002665.1:0-11977 GCA_037414775.1 Zonitis immaculata | reverse complement strand
CAATTGTGTCTTTTAACAAAACCCTTGAAACAAAATGTCGATTCGTAATCAAATTTACACCACTTTTCCTATTATGCCGCTTTTTGGAGTAGAATGGAATACCAGGTTTGGTATAGAATTGTTGTAGTGGCAAAAAACCAGCTGATAGACAATCCTGGTCTTTCGAGTACATGAGAAAGCTTCTATAAGTCTTAGAGAAATACGTGGAGAAAAATAAAACCAATAAATCATTGGTAAAACGTAAAGAAATTTTTAGTTCGCCTTTAATAAAGATCAGAAACGTGATGCGATGATGAATGAATTCTAGTTTGCTAGTTTCGTAAATAAATGCTCTGCCTCGACCATGGGACTGAACTAGAAAACAAGTATTTTCTTTCTTTACATATTTTTTGAATGATTTTTCTGGAAATTTGTTTGATACTAGTATTCATTAGAGATTGTACAACTATATTAAAATTACCCATGTCATTTATATTCGGTATCTCAATCTGAAAATTATAGTTTGTTGCAATGTTTTTTTTCTAAGGCTCGATTTCTTTTAAGTCAAAATCCACAAACAGGTAGCTAGAACACGAAAAAAAAAACAAAAGTGTATACCTGACAAAATATTATGTTATGGTTATGACTAAAAATCCGTGGGTGACCATAAATTCACAATAATACATATTTAGACATTTTTCATTAAAAGATTTAAATAAATTCGAAAATTTGTTTCTATTTTCATCTCTATATTATATCAACGATAATAAATTTCGAGTTTGTTTTGTTCTCTCTATACATACCATAAAAACGTCCACGATTCCTCCTGCTGAGTGACCGGCAATAATTCCAACTAATATTATTTTAAACTGGTTAATTTAGATTTTTCAAAAGAATTTCGTTGAAATTTTATGAATATTTCATTAATTACTTTATTTTTCTTATTCTCTTACAAAGAATTGAATAAATTTTGGAAAATAAACCAATAGAGTTTTATTTGTTCG
This sequence comes from Zonitis immaculata, assembly GCA_037414775.1. NCBI lineage: Eukaryota > Metazoa > Arthropoda > Insecta > Coleoptera > Meloidae > Zonitis > Zonitis immaculata. Next base: position 10,994 of record JAZBGX010002665.1, on the reverse strand, counting down.
GTGCCAAAATATATATACATTTTTTTTTGTGGAAAAAATATATTATCAAACCCAATATTGACTTTTTCCATTTCAACTAAAAGAATCTACATCTACATACTATGTACTCATGTATATAATAAAATAAAAAAATTTATGTCAACATTTTGAAAAAAAAAATATGGCCGCATATATTTAAAAAGTCTTTCTAGTTTTCAAAATTAACGCCTACATACATACGTAAGTTATGGTCGGAACACCATTTTGAAGATGGATTTTGTTCAATTTTACAAATAACATCTGCCTTATGTTCAATAAAAAGTCAATCTTATATCAATCACAATCCGTCAACTGAACGAATTGTTTTTGAATTGGTCTTCTATTATTTATATATTGATTTAATATAATGGAGGAAAATGTAAATTTCGAAATTTCACCAAACGAAACGAGATAATCGGTTATAAGAAAGAAAGAAAAAACATTATTATTAGATATTTAGATTGCATGAATTTAATTGATTATAAAATGCACGACTATTCGTGACTATTTTTTCTATTTATCCCATACAGTTTGTATTACTATTTATTTATCTTATTTTTTTTTTAAGAAACTATTGTGAAATAGAACGTGCAGACTTTCACCCATTTATTATTTAATAATAATCTAACATTTGGACAAATTCAAACAATCGAAATTACAAATTACAAATTACAAATAACTAATTTAATACTGTACTAATAAATTGGAATATCCTCAAGTTTTTTGTTTGTTTGTTGTTTTTTTTTTCGTATTTAAAAAAAAATATAGCCTCCAATTTTAGATAATTCCACCTAATTTAGGAATCTAGTTCAATTTTCTTTTTTTCCATACTTACTTATTATAAAGTTTATGTTATTCTTAGAATTGACTAATTCATATGACTCATTATATATTGTTGTTATTTACAAACAGAACAATGACTAAATAAATATGACACAATATGTCCAGTGGTTGTTTTTATTCTAAGTTCCGGTTAATACCACGACCGGATATAAATATATATATATATATATATATATATATATATAGGGAAAGGAGGAATGAATTTTTGCATTGAATGTATTCATATAAAAAATATATGAAAAAAATGACTATTATCATAAATTTCCGCCCTTAAAATATCACGTATAAACTGTTAATGTCCATGAATACTAATGGTGGGATTAAAAATCTCAAGTCAACATATATACTCGAATATTTTGAGTTGGCAAGAAAGTAATGGAATAACACTTGAAACAATTTCAATTTTCGTTCTTTATTTGATAGTTGACAATGTAATTTCCTTGAGGATCAATGATTTTAATTACAATCTTAAGAGCAGAGCGCAAATGCCTTCGGAACAAAATTTTTGAACCTGAAACTTGAAAAATAGTTCGAGGTTACATTTAATATCACTAAAGAGTATTCGGAGGTGCCAAATCTGATAAATAAACTGGATGTGGTACGACATCCCAGCCGAGTTTTTTCAGTTGATAATGAGAAACGGAAGCAACATGTGGACAAACGTTGTCGTGTAGTAAATAAAACTCGAAGCGTCTTAGCCTATTCTCTTGGAAAATAGTGGTAAGTCGACGCAGCTGTCTAGAGTAGAGCTCGGCGGCGAAGAAGCTCCAATAAGAGTATGCCTGGCGTTGCTCATTCTTGAAATAGCTTTGAAAAATTTTATCTCTACGAGAAATCCAATAAGCTAGCCGTGTGTCATTTTCATATAGACTATAACTGTCATTTTCCGGTCAGTTCATGGAGGATCTACCGTACTAAATAGTTATGTGACTACAATTCAGACGCCCAACCAGCAATCCTCGTGTGGATGCATCTGGATACAATTACAGTTTGCTACGCAGTGCGTTATTTGTTGAGCTCAAACGGTCGACCACTGCGAACTCTATCTTCAAGGCTAATATCAGCTTTGCTATCAGCAAAGTGCTCGTATCAACGTCTTATAGTCATGTGACAGTTGTTGCCCTGAGAAAAATGCAAACCACAGTAAAAATGATATTATCGAATAACAGAATCACAGAACAAATAGGACTACTTATTGAAAGTCGACTTTCTTATTATATGTTCAAATTCTACCCCTACACGGATTAGTAAAATTAAAAAATAATGATTACCATGTTATCATTAGACCTGAACTTGCATGTACCGTCATCAACTACGACCAGTCGTGACGGAGTGACGGTCAGGGTGCAATTCCTACCAGCAGAAAAAAAGATGTATTTTGGTGACAGCTCGTGCATTTCTTAATATTGTATTTATATGTTGTATTGTAGTCCAATTTCAATTAACTTATCCAATCATATTGGGAACAATTGTGCAGATTGTTTTTCCGCACAATCCCTATATAATCTCGTCTTTTTCATTGAAAATTTCCTCTGCTTTCACTTTCCACAGCAAAATCACGAAAAAATGGTCTCTTCCAAATTGAAAAAAGACAAAAAGCGAAGGACCATTCATGACAAATTTGCAATATATTGTTAGTTGCTAGTCCGTGCTGTGCTAGTTCGTGCAGGTGTAGTGTCCGAATGAAAAGTTTCTTGAATTTTGAAGCTGGTGAAAATACTTTTTCACTGATTATGTGTAAAACAATCTATGATGATTGAAATAAAACCATAGAGTAAAACCTCGCTGAAAGGACACCTTCTAATTCTCCGAACATCTTGAACATCAGTTACGCAAAGAAAAACCTGTACTGGACCGACGTGAACATTACAGTACTTATCTATCCACCTACTGTCTTTTTAAGACAGTAACTCATACCTAAGCTCCATTAAGCGTAACGTTCAGTCTATGGAGACCTTCTTTCAAAAGATCTTCCGAAGGAACGCCAGTTATCTATTAATTTTTTAAGAAATTTTCCTCTCTTGGAAAGTCACTTTCGACGGTTTGCATTACAAAACAAACTGCCGATATTTTTAGTAACGAATGCAGATAAGGAACTTGTACGTTAGCAATGACAACGCATAGGAGTTTTCTAAAAGTTCTATGAAATACCTCTTTGAAGAGAAAGCCTCTCTTGGGCGAACACCTCTATTATATGAACACTTCTCGTTTTCCCGTAAGTATGCGTCCAAAACTGACTGTACTGTAATAATATAGTAAAGTGAATCTAATTTCGAAAACTCAATCTATCTATCTTACAATTAATAACTTTTATTTCAAAAAATGATGTGCTGTTCATATTCATCATACGAGCAAATTTCAGTAGAGATGGGGGGGATTCTTTCAGCCGAATAAACATTTTCGATAGATTCTAGCGAAGCGTAATTGGTGAAGTTGATTCTTTGAATCTTCAAAAATCTAACTTATTGTATAGAAAAATTCCAAATATTGTAAATTTTATTATTATTATTATTTTTGAGAAAGTTCTTAAGTTTTTTACATATATTCCAAGAAAAAAAGTCTCCTTTGTTCTTGTTTATGGTTTATAAATACATTAACTTGAAATGGAAATTTTATTAGGTAACTCTACTAATAATATAAATAGCTATATATGTATAATATGGAATGTTGATTACATGGAATAAAAACAACAACAACAACAATAATAATATAGGCCTTTTCGTAATAAAAATAATTGAATAGTCAAGTAGAAAAACAAAAATAATAAAAAAAGCCATCAAGCGAAGTGCTGCTGCTGTTGCAATTCAATATACTACTACTGCAACCACTACTCGCTTCTGATCCGGTTTGTTGTAGCACTTCCTAATCAGGGCTCTTGCATTTCAAAAGACTTCTTCCATTCGATCATCTTTTTTTTTTGTCGTATTTTTTATGTTCGTTTTTACAAATACGAGAAAAATAATAATAAAACAAGACAAAAGCCAGATGTTTGTCATTGTTAATTAATTAATCGAACATGGTGAATAGCCATCAGTTAACCATATCGGGGCTTAAATACTACAATAAATGGAAGTCACCCAAAAAGTAATACCACAATGATACCTATACCTATATCTATATGTTACATACAGTATGGAAAATAAGTAACGTATACATACTATAATTCTGTTGTGAATAGTTCTGGAAAGCATATACCGATTTTGACTTCAACAAATATTTTTAGTCTACTTTCACTTTCTTACGTTTTTTTTTTCAAAGCAAAATATTTTTTCTATTGATTTTGGTAGTATTTCTTATTCCGTTCTCGGTGTCTGGAAGGAGAGGTCAAACCGTTAGCTCCGCCCATGCTCTCTCAAATATGAATCTTCTATATTAACTTTGAATCTGAATTTCGATTTTTCAACAATTATTAAAAAAACTCGATTACCTCTTAAATTAGAAAGAGACTGAAAATATTTGTTAAAGTCAAAAATCGGTGTAGCCGCCTTTGAGATTTTGTTTAAAAAACTAATGAAATCATTGAATTTATACGTTACTTATGTTCCACACTGTATATATAAATGTACAAGTTGTAGAATTCACATAAACTGAATGATCTGTCCGATATACCGTACAAATACATAACAAATCAATCAAAAAGGACATTTCCTTTGGTTGTTGGTACATACAACCAAAAACAGCTATCAGTCTAACAATATCTATATATACCTATTGAAATTTTAAAAGTAAAATAAAAATTGCACGTACGTGCCCCATTCAACGATTATTACAATTTTAAAAGTTATATTATACAGGATAGAAAAAAATTAATTGAAATAACATTACAACTACAATAATAGAAATCTTGATTAGTTGACGTGACTATCCAATATTATTATTATTATTACTATTATCTATAATAAAACTACTGAAATTTCAAGTGAAATAAAAAAAAGATTATCACGCCATATTATATACATAGATAGATGTATTTATTTATTAATTTTCTAACATACTAGTTCTAAAATTAAAATTAAACAATTCACACCCACCTTTTGACCGTTGAATAGAAGAGGTGCGGTCAATAGTTGTTATTTAACACATCTTGGCCATGATTATATTCCATTGAAATAAATTCTCTAACAAACAACCAAGATGATTTTATGATTTAGGCGCCACCAACAATTCACACTTTAAGGGTGCGTCTATATATTATATGTATGTACAAAGTTACATTTAATTGTGTCAACACTTAACGCTTTTGTTGTTTATTATATTTTGAAAAGCTTTTGTTGCTATTATCTTGAACTATTATAATTTTAAATAAATTCCCACCTAAGTAATATAAATTTCAACCACCATTAATATTCGAGAATAAATTCGAAGAAATTTAGAAATATTTAAGAATATTTCAACCCCTCTACATATATTATAGTCGGCGAATACATAATTCACCCTCCATTTTTTATTTTGGACTATGTGGCTTGAATATAAATAATAAGGGACGTGCACGTGTTCTAATAACCCCCATACCGTGTTGAATTTATAATAACACGACGACCTGGTACAAATCTTTTCAAAAAATCGAAACGAATATCATAATTTATCTATTAACAAAAGATTAAACAAAACAAAACAAAAAAAGAGTAGATTAATATTATCATAGAAAATCATTTGGCAATTGTTCATTGATTTTTTATTATATACTTAAGTTGGTATGTACGCGATCAAGATAAGATTCGAAATAATTCCGAACCTTGATTCAGTGGTTGTTTTTCTTTTTTGTTTCTCTCAAATATTTATAAAGCTGTTGTAGAACAAGCCATTAATCATGTAATAGTGACTAATGGAAATCTGTTTCTTTAATATAAGCACTAGAATTATAATATAATCGGATCGGAATTTTTCAGATGTACGAATAAATTTTAAACAATCCTTGTATTTTTTATATTTTATAATTTTGAACCGACATAAATTCGACCGAAGTCGTAACCTTTTTTTTTTAAATAAAACCACACAAGGGGTTTAGTCATAATAAATTTACCCCCGTTATAATATAAGCACAAAGTGGAATATTTAAACAGTACGATTTTGAGCAGAATCCGCACAATACCGCGCAGAATGGAAAATTTTTCCGAAGTTCCGCAGCCTCCTCCAATAACTTTTTTAAAACTCATTTTAAAAGTTGCAATAAGCACGAATCACACTAACGCGGAACTAAACGGAACGGAATCGAATGGAATAGAACGGAGAATGTGAACAGTATTGGAATAGCTTAGAGTTGAATTTTAATGTTTGAATGGCTGATTGTCCCATTCAATAATTTTCCAACAAGTTTATTCTTAAAAATGCTTTCTCAGCTGTTTTATTGTATATCATGAGATAAATTTCTCCTCGTATAATTATGCATCAATGTTGGGAGACTCAAAATGTTCACTCCGTTCTGTTCTTCCATTCCATTCCGCGATAGTGTGCTTCGTGCTTCAAGTGCCTTCGAGTTGTATGCGAATTTTGAATCGTAAAAAATGTGTTCCTATATCGAACCAAGTCTTCTTTATTGTTTGAGTTGAAATTATACGGTTGAAATTTCATCTGACGAATAAAAGTTCATATTTTAAATTATTTAATTTTTCGATCACTCATCATTATAATAAGAAATTTCACTCTAGATTTCGTAGAAAAAAAAAAAAACTCAATTCCTTATCACTCAATCATTGAACTAATTGGCCAATTAATTTTACCCAAAAACATTTTATTGTATTTTTCAAACAAGCTAATTGGAAGAAATCCCCCACAACAACAAATCGACATCAAATGATATTGTGATGATGTCGATTATCTTGACGGAAATTTCATTTCAGTTGATTTAATTGCAAGTGCGTCTTTTTTTATCTTATTGATGGTGCCGTCATAATACGTATATGCAACTTTCATAAACGAATATGAAATATAATAAATGTCTGTGTGTGTGTTTTCAGTGTTCAGTCGTGTGTCGTCGCCAATATTCCATGTCAGTTAAGAAATTCCTCAACCATAAAGGTATTAAATTTCCAACATTTTTCCATCATCAATTTATTGAAAAGAATTCGTCAATCGATTTATTATAAAGTGAAAGAAGAAGAGAGGATACAATTTTGTTTATACAAGTCCTATCGAAAAACTTGAATCCTATATATATATATAGGGGTGTCTCAGTAACACCTGCCATAGTTTTCAATAGTTATCCAAAAAAAAAGGAAGAAAAAAACTAGTAGGAAGTGTAATACTAATCCGAATCTATATTAGTAACAGTGGACAATTTCTCTATATGGATCAAACCAAAGAAAAAATATATATATTCAATTGAAAGCCTGAAATTTAGTTTAGACGAGGGTCAATCGACAGAATTCTATAAATTTGTATTGTATTTTAAATGATGGTTGTTGTTAGTCTTTGGACGGCTTTTGAAATATAGCAAGACCCTATATCTATACTTGTCCAAAAAAAAAAAAATCGAATAAATAATACTTGGTTTGTTATAAAGAATTTAATGGAAAATCGTTGTAAGAATTAAAGCGCGGAATTTTTACTTTTCAATCACTTTCGTTGTTGTTGTTTTTTTTTTAAATTATTTTTCTGACTCAATGAATTTAAAAAGGGTTATAATGGGCTATTCATATGGGCATATTCCATAAGTAATTTTGGCGGCACACCACAACAACAACACAAAGCTTTACTCTTTCTTTATTATTTTATTATAAATACATTTTTATACGTTATATAATAGAAAGCTTTGAATAGGATTGTTGCCAAAACTTTACACAAAACTTGGCACGATCGAGAGCTAAGGATTTTCGGTAAATGATTTCCAGTCTATTATAGTTATTTACCATCTGTATATTTTATACCTTTTCTTTTGTTCCATCACTATTATATAATAATAATTGATGATATTAAATTTTTAAGTATCGTGAAATTATTTTGTACGAATAAGTTTTTTTTTTAAATCCAAAAATAAGAGTTATTTACAAAATTCTTCCAAGATATTCTAAATTTTACGATCTATTGAAGACCTGGAGTCTTCTCGATTTAGATTGAATTTTGAAATTTGGCAATATATGGTCAACGTATATAACTCCAGTTCAAGCGCAAAAGCAAACCATTGCGGGACGGAATGGAATTATTGGACGGAAATATTTGAACAAACTATGATTTTAAGTCCGCATACTATACCACGGATCGCAACTGTACGTAATTGAATTGTCTAGATCGCTAGTTGAGCAAATTTTCCCGTAACATCGCAACTCCCTTCAAAAATTCTCAAGCATGGCCATAAACGAGGAAATGCTTTTTTTACTTTATTGTTAAGATGAACGACATGTCTTTTATGAGATAAGGAAATAAATTATGGGATTCTCAATATTGTAAACTACCCTAACCACAAGACTAAATGGGATATAGATCTGGGGCGCGAAGATTTTTGGGTGCTACAATTTTTATTGATGTTATACTTTTTTATTATTATTGTAGACTTTACGCTGCATCTAAAGAGCGAGGTGCACTATTTTTGGTAGCCAACAGGCGTCGAATATCTCACGAAGGCCCTATATATGAATTTTTTTTCAATTTTCTCCCATCCTCTAGACTCTAGAAGTACAAACAATAAGCCTACAAATCTGTCGTTCGAACTGTTCATTAAAACAACAACTAAAAATTTATGTTACGAGTATCTTGTATCTTCCGTACTCTATAATATGTGAAGGTTCCAAATTTCCACTGCTTTCAATTTCGTTCAATCCGGTTTGACGATAGTGTGCCTCGTGCTTCATTACTCTATATTTAATAGAATCTATTCTAAAAATCAATTATTTAACCGAATCTATAATTTTACAAAAAAAAAATAATAATAATAGAACAATTACCAAAGAATTAGTTCAAAAATAGAAATACAAACTATTTATTATAAGATTGGATTATTTTATTTATTCCGAGAATTTCCGTGTTAAAATACATGATAATATTGATATAATTAAGATTCTTGAACATTTACCTCTGAAATTATATAGCTCTAACTAAACTAATTTGTCCTCTAATCAAAATTTCGTTCTAATGTTTTCTCTTTTTCTTTTGTTTTCAAATTATTACAATTTAAATCTATAAATAAATAATTAAAATTCTCGATTATCGATCTATATACACGCATGTAAATAATTTCATATATAATTAGTTCATTCGGATAATTACAATAAATTTAAATAATGTAGTTACTCTTACGCATACAATATTCGTAAATGTATAAATATAAAGACAGGCACACGTACAATATAACTTAAAATATGTAAATCAAATTGACCAGTAAATAAATTTCAATCTTGCCCAGATTTCTATCTGTTACATATATTTCAACTATATTAACATTTGTAAATTATATCTATGGAATTATTTAAATAAAAAGAATAATTTTCAATAACAGATGGTCTCCATTGAATATTGACATCGAATTAAAAATAATTATTAAATAAAATAAAAAAAAATTAATATTCGGTGTTATTGGTAATTGTAGCCGTTGGAGAGGACAATGGTAACATTTTTGGTGTCCTAATAAGGCGTTGTATTCTCAAACGTATCATAATTCGTTGAATACGAAGACTGGAATAATAATGATAATAATGATAATAAGACGATTAAAATGAAGAGAAAAAAAATTGTACGGTCGAACAGAGAGTATTATAATGAGATCTGATGATACAAAAACCAACATCATTATAGTCTAAGCGTCTGCATCTTGTCTATATGGTTATATGTTATCCTATACAATAACAATACAACAACAACAACAACAACAAAACCAAATGAAAAGAGGCAGCACAGCAGTTTCTTATATGAATAACAAGTGACGTGATACATACAGCCACACGCACAAATTACAAAAAGGGTTGATCTCTTCGAATATATTTATGTATCAGTTGCTACTACCATAAAAGAGACACCCTCTCATTTTCTCTTATATTAATTTTTTTGTCGTCTTTTTTTTACCCCCTTTCAATACAACATAATGATTTAAATAACATATTATTTAGAAGAAAAAAATAATACCTATTTCGAAATTTCTTCTATGCAGACGAGAGAAAAGCGATAGACAAATAGACTAACGGGCACATTATGAGGTATCCATTGAGAAACTTTCCGATTAAGCCAAGAGCTTAGAGATGCTCAGCGACAATCAGATTGCTGCAGCCGATTTTTTTTTCGCTGTTTTGAAAGTAGAAGCCTACGGTTTCTCTTCTGAATTACGCCGTACAGCTTCACTATCGATTATCGTCGGTTAGCCTTGTTGAGGGCGATATTCGAAACTCTGATCTCTTTGACAAAAACGTTCATTCCAATCATTTACTGTACAATGATTATGAATAACTAACGTTTCTCTAAATGCATCACATATATTTCTAGCTACAAATATTGCAGTACTTGTAATCACCCGAAGTAGGCGTTTGTCAATTGGAGCCATATAACTGCACTAATTCCTCACCACAAGCTTGTTTGATACTCCTCAAAAGAAAGTTTTGAGAAACCGTTCTAGCAAAATATTACTAACTTGAAGCTTCTAGAAATTTCACTTAGAATAAGGTAACCAAATCTCGTCCCCGAGCCTAATTTCACCCCCTTGTGTTTTTCCTCTTACAATTAACGCCATCTAGTTTTGTTATCTCAAATCAAAAGTTAATTATAGCAGTAGTCCATTGTAAAAAAGTGATGGGTAAATGTTTCTACAACAAGAAGAAAAAAAAATTGTTGTAAGTGAGTTTTTGATTGTAATGCCTACGGTCTTAATTAAATATTGAAATGCTTGACTTATTCAAACGATTATTTTGTCAAATAATTACATATGATTTAAAATAGTAGGAGAAATTTTGGACTAATTGTAAGGCATGTATTTTTTCTAGAATTTATGTTTATTAAAACAAATACCAAGTTCCTAATAACACCATGGCTCCACGACCAACGATCGCACTGTATAATAATAATAAGATGCATAATCTAGTATAGAGTGATTTAAGCAGTAAGCACACTATCGCGGAACGGAATGAAACGGTATTAAATGGAAGGTAAAATTCAAACAGTATAGTTTCAACTTAAAATTAGAGTCCGCTTACTACTGGAGGTCGGAAAAGCGC
>JAZBGX010002664.1:0-11982 GCA_037414775.1 Zonitis immaculata | reverse complement strand
TCAAAAGCACAAAATAAAGATAGAAGATAGAAAATATAACAACGATAAAATATAGTAATTAGTTTGCACTATATTAAATGATATTATGGTTTTTTATGCAACTCATTATTTCCACAAAAGCCCACATAGTTTTCATCAACAACAACTCCAATAAAATAGATCAAAACACAATCTTCATCGCTATCCCAATCGCTATCTGGATTTTCAATAATCCACTCAAAACGCGTCTCAATTTTTTTTTTTTTCATTGAAAGTACCTAAATTACACCACCCAATCAATGCATGTCGTTCTAGTCGTAGTAAATTTTGAAGGAAATGTTCGTTTACATAGAAGAAATTTATGTGCAATCAGATAAAACTTTTTACGTTTTAGTTCTATAGAATTCGGAATGCTCTCTGTTGCACTAGTGCAAGATTCTAAAGCTCCATCCTTTTTCATCAAGAATTAACACTTCAAGTTGAATAAAGATACTAATATTACACATATTCTTATTGATGAGTATAATAAACTCAAGATAACGAATAGGATTTGTTGTAGAATTCTCCGCGCTATTATTACCAGTCTTATTTTAAAACAATTTTATTTCGTTTTATTATCATATTTTTGTTGTGTTTTTGTTTATAGAGAGTAGTCATCAAATGGAAAATTTCTAATTTGCAATGGGATATACGTTTTATTTTATGAACGTGTCCAAAAAGAATGTATCATTATTATTATTGTGAGAATATAATAACAACATCCATTACATTGACAAGCGGAAATTATGATCCTCTCTATACATATCGACAACTGAACGACTATATAACGCTTCTTGTACATCAACCTATAGAAATTCGATTTGTTTTGAAAAAATATTTTTTCTTCCACAAATACAGAGTGATCCACCAGAGACTTTCCTGGTCTTGCAACTCTAGCTCTAGTGGGTGCAAAAAAAAACGGACTCAACGATCTAAAGTGTGATATTAAGAAAAAAAATTTTGTCGTTAAAACGATTCCCCAAACTGTAGATCTTCGAGTGCATTTTTTTTCTCTCCACTAGAACTAGCGCTCCTACAAGACTAGGAACGTCTCTAGTAGACCAGCCTGTATATGTATAGAATAATTTATTTACATTAGAATTGAAATGAATCCATAGAAGAAAACTTTAATAAAGATAAATTTCAATCACCCCAAACAACAACAACAAAAAAAAAAAAAGAGAAAAGACAAAGTAAATTTACAAAAATTGATTTTTGAACAAATACAGCTATATGTTAATATTTATCAATAGATAAATTTCTATTTAAATTAATCAAATATATAAGACAATTTTAGTTTTGGTCTTGTCTATATCAACAAGAAATTTCATTGTATTAAAGATAAAGTCAATTAAGATGGTAATTATTATAGCTCTAGGGTGTGAAATTATCTATCTACAAAGGACAAATAAAAGTTTCTTTTTATACAGGATGGGACGGCAGCCTCGGGCTTTTCTGGTCTCTCTAACTCAAACTAATATTTTCTAGATACCACCACATTTGAGATGCTCGAGTGCGATTTTTTCTTTCCTCCACTAGAACGAGAGCCGTCCACTCTGTATATATGTAAATGTATAGAAATAATGAAATTGTACACTTCAACTTTAATAAAACATTCTATTCTATAAATAAATGTAATTTTAGTTACTTATTTTCATTCTTTCTCATCGTTTGATAGAATTATAAAAGACGTCATTGTAATTTTATATAGAAAATATGTTTGATATTCGAAAAAATTGCAAATTATGAATCATACAAGAGCATCGTAATCATAATTATAAAATTAGTGATATAGTGTCGAAGTTTGACTTTCTAAATCAGAAAATACAACGACATTCAATCGAAAATCGTTCGATCTAACACTCAAATTAATCTTGGAATAAAACACTGAAATTGAACTGAATCTGGTTATTTGTATAAATATCTTGTCTTCCCTGCTCCAAATGAATCTCAAACTTATTAGAAACATCAAATTCTCCATACAAATTTGGACTCTAATACTTCGATATTCGTCTACAAAAGGAACAACATACCGTTACAACTTTGTCGTATCATACAAACAAGCGTTACATTTCGTTTTAGTATAGTTTGGAAATTAATTAGTTTTTTTGAGGTAATGGTAGATCAGTTGTTGAGTTAGATTGATTGGGAGCTCGATTCTAAACTACTGTTGCTTTTTATTGGGCAGAAAAAAGTTTATTATAAATTTTCCATTCATAATTTTAGAGCCGGAAAACTTGGTGGAACGACAACGGGCGCAATAAATTCATATATACATATAGTCAGTAACGTGAGTCTTTTGTAATGAAATAATTTGGAAAAACTGTTGATGGAAAACAAAAACAAAAAACAGTTTTCGTTACTTTTATAGTTAGTCACATAACTTTTCTAGTTCCCCAGGTAGTTGTAATGTTCAATCAAACTTTATATATTACTATATAGGAGATAATTCGAAAATCCTTGTTTTAAAGTCTGATTTTCTCAAAGCTATCGTATTTTGAAATTGTTCAGGGACTACTATTTGTCTTTGGAATCACAAAAGCATCTTGTGCATACATTAAAGTCACATTGCAATTGCATTTCACTTTATTATAGTAGGTATTATATATAAGTTAAAAAATATTCTTGAATCCGGTCCTGGTTTTTTGTTTTTAAACCAATTGTGCTTTTAATAATATTATCGTTTTGTTTTTTTTTTTGTTATATTCCACTGATATTTTCAGTTGATGAAAGCTTTACATTTATTCGAAAAAAAAAAAAAATACGTTCAATAGTGGTAATCAAATAAAACAGTAGACCGACATTTGAATTACAATTTTCCAAGCTTTCATTCTATGAAAATTACATTTTCACTCACAATGAAATTATGGATTAAATAAAATGAAACCATCCAACTACACGACACACCCAATTAGGTATCGATAGAAATTATTTAAATTTTTAATTGATAGAGGAAATATAAAAAAAAATTGTAGACTTATAGGTGTGAGTATATGAGGAAAAGCTTCCATATAGAGAGAGATTTCAGGGAGAAAAAAAAACATCAAAACACAGACTCCCCCTTTAATTTCGTTACAGTCAGTTTAACCGGCAATATAGTAGTCAACTCTTATCTTATATAGTTTCCTTACTTCCTCATTCTTCCGTTCCATCAACAATAATAATAACATATAAGAAAGACGAAACAAAAAAAAAACACCAAGGAAACGAGATAGGGAATAACTGAATTTTTTAAAGCAAAGTGTCCTGATCGTTATCCCCGAAATTTACAGCTTTATCAGTCATTAAATAAGAATGTTATATGTTGAATAATAATAATAATAATAATAACCTTACTCATTCATGTTACAAACGTTTTTTGTTTTACTTATGAGGGAGTCTTTATATACAGGAAGAAAAAAGAACTTCTTATAGCCGAAAAAAAAACCCATCAAGAATCAGGATAGAACTGCATGAAACCCCACATGGGAATTTGTTTTGCGACAACATTCAACTTTTTATGTAGAATCTTTCAACAAAGCGAAACTTAAATAAATGCAACGATGCTTTGATTTTATGAGAATTTAATAAAAATCTCACATCAATTCCGATTACTTACAAATTTTCAACGAACCAGCTTAATTATTATTTGGAGAAAAACTAGCATAGAACTTTGTGTGGAAAATTCATTAAAATCGATAAAATATCAATATTTGATTGGAAAATTTGATAATTCAAATAATTTGGGTGGACCGAAATACAACATGAAAATTCTGTGAAACTCTCAATATTTTCTCGAGATAATTGTCTTAAAGTCATTGAAAAGCAAATTAGCTCATGCAATATTCACGGAAAATAGAATTAATTATTCAAAATGGAGCTGTGGAAGTTCATTTGGCTCAAAGAAAATTTTCCAAAAAGTTTATAGTTAATTTCAATCAAGAAGGTCCATGATACGCCCACAACGGTAGAATTTGTGATACCACACAATCTAACCGTCCAGTAAATTTGACCGAATATAGTCGTATATGTTTATCAAAAATTCCTAGAAACATTTTGAAATTTGGCGTTTCATCTTCAAAATTCACATGAGCTTTCCGCAATGTTCAGAAATAAAACGGAAAAACAGCCCGCAAATCCTAATGTCATTGGGAATACTATGCACGCACAAGATTAAGGGAAAATTGAGAAACGACACAAAATTGAATAATTAATGGTTTACTCCTGAGCTTATAAGTAGTTGAACAGTAGAAATGTGCGTCACAAATTTTACTGATGCAAGCAACGTGGTCCATCTTGGATGAAATCCGCTATAATACAAATTTTCAAAGTAAAACAACAAAAGCTATTTCTGAAGCCCAAAATTGAATCTTTATAAGCATTAAATAGTATCTGTTTAGGTCACAAAAAAGGCGCCGTACCAGAGTGGGCCTAGGGCGCCCTTACACTCAAATCCGCTACTAATAGTAGTAAAGTACCTATTGGATTAAAATAAATAAAACTTACCAATTTGAAGATATTTCTCAGCAAATTGGGCACCAAAATAAGGCACGAATTACAGTTCAATAAAAAAAATCACAAAAAAACCAAACAAACAAACACATAACCTTGAAAAAAACCGATTATTACCGAAAATTGAATTATTATTATTATTCAAGGTCTCGGTTGTAATAAAACTGCAATATACACATTTTTTGATCAATTAAAATAGTTTGTTTATGATTAATTATGTAATTTAATTGAATTTTTTAAATTAGATTAGAGAAAAAAAAAGTGGTCACAAAAAACAATGGACGACCGATGTAGGTTAATTAGATAGAGATCGTTGTTATCGATATTTTATCAACAATAGATTTAATCTTATTATTTCTAATAATACGTTTTTATTTTTATATGCAATTAGAATAACTATTTTTTAATTTTTTTGTTTATTTAATATTGATTTAATGTTTTATTTTAACGGATTTTCATTGTAAATTGTTTATAAATTACAGTTTGAAAAACTATGTCGGTAATAAAAAACTGTAAAACAAAAGAAGGGGTAGTTTAGTTACTTCAATTGTTTAATTGCAGGACTCCGATCTTAATCTTACCGGCATTTAATAAATTCCGTTTATTGTTAAAAAAAATAATACATAACTTAATAATTATTTAATTATTTGATTAAAAGTGGTAAATATACAAATGATTTAATAAAAAATTCAAAATTTCAGGATTATATAAAATAGTTTTATAAAAACAATTGATGAACGTTTGACAGAAGCCGATCAATTAGAGATTGTGGTTATCGATATGATCCAGAAGAAACAAAAAGAAAAAGCTTCTCAAAATTTATCTAAATATGGTAAAATATTTATAGATATTGCAATTTTTATCAATTTAGTGATATTTTGTACGATATTCATTATGTAAATTGTTTATTATTCGATAAGTAAGCTTTTGGATCAATGTCGGTAATGCTAAACTGTAATAAAACAAAAGAACGTCTATAATGACAAATGACAGAAAAATACGTTATTTCAATTGTCTATAATAATTAACTAATTAACATAGAAGCTAATTTTAATGGAAAAAGTGTTGTATTGTTGTAAATATTCCAGTGTTTGTGTCAAGTCGGAATTGTTTTGTCTATTTGTTTCGTATACGTTTGTTTATATGTGTTGTGTTTGTGTCTGTGTGCGCGTGTGTTTCTATAATTTTAATTTGTTCTATTTATTGTGCTATTGTTTTATTGCCGATTGTATTAGAATTCTTCGTCGTATCATGTAAGTATGTTCTGAGTACTTAAAATAAGATTCTATCAAAAAGGTATACATACAATAAATTACATAACCTCTTTACATATAGTGTGTCCCAAAATTAGGTAACACTATTAAGTGCATTAAGTTCCTATAATCATGGATTGTATGTCGTAAAATGTTTACTGCGACGTTCCTGTCCTGAAACCGTAATTTTTGTAACGTTTACTTCAAACCAATGGCTCTCAACTTCTTTGTTGTCGAAGAACACATTTGATTATTTGAAAATTTGACGGTACTCTAGCGATAAGATTAATCGAAAGAATTTGATAGAATGCATGGCAAAATGCTAGAGAGGGTTTTGTATTTTAAGAGGGGTCAATGCCTAATAATAGCGGCACAAGAATCTAGCGTCACAATGTTTGAGAATCCCTTTTTTTTTAAAAAAAAAGTGGATTGTTATATTAAGTTTGTTTATTTATTTTAAAATACAAAACTTTAATTGCTTATACGTATATAGGATCTACCTATGAAATTTTGAATAGATTTGTATTCGCATTTGATTATATCTGCCTTGAAGTAATGCGGAAGCGGTCCAGAGACAGTGAATGGATATCATGATTAGGGCTTCTAGTGGGTATAGGATCGAAAGGGAGACTCGCACATTACAATATGACATTGGGTTACCTGAAGTCCATTAAAGGATCTCCTTCGGGATCTCCCCTCGTCATCAAAATAAAGAAAGTCTTGTCATGTCAGATTATGCTAATTCTTCTACCAAGACAAATGAGAGGGTATCAAGTCTTGATAATTAGATTCACTCACTAGAATGAATCCGGGATACTACGCAATTTACGTACTTTCAACAATAAACAAAGATAAGGTTTTGTAAAATTCATTGATAAATCTATAGTGTAGCCAAAGCATAATCTCTCGGAAAAATTGAGAATTCATTGCAACAAATTCAAAGTTTAACTTGGAAATGTATGAAAATTCTATCGGTCAATTGGAATTTTTTTTTTGTATTCCAAACGTTATTCCAAATTTTCGTTAAAACCGATATTATAATGGCAATTTCGGTAAATATATGGAAAAAGCAGACGTCTATCAACAATGGTAATATCCGTTATCATGGTTGACATAGCAAAAACAATAACATATCTATATCTAATAATTAACAGTTGAATAGAGTAGGTACTTTAGTGTACAATAATCGCAAAACGATCAATATAATATTCAATCAATCTACAAATTTTTATCGACGAATCAAGGAATCTTAATTTGAACATTTTCAAACATTATAATATAATTAAATTCAAGTACAACCCAATACCAATCACCAAACTCAATTGTTATGGCCGTAAATAAATAATGAATGAATAAATAAATAGAGTCGTTTATATTTCAAATTTCCGCTCGCTATGTATAATAAACTGAATATATTTAAAAAAACGGAAATTTGAGTATTTTATTATTGTTATTTAAATATATAAACAACAATAATTATTGATCTGTTTTTAATTAATAATTATTTATATATAAAGTTTAATATTCTCGCTTGATTAGAACGATTAAAATGCTATACAGAGTGTGTAGCAAGTAATCGATAACATTGTCACATTCAAGAGTTAGTAAGTAATAAGTAGTCCATCAAGTATGCGTTAGAGCGACAAGAATACGGGAGGAGGATAGATTTCTATCCTGATATTCGAGTCTCAGGTGCAAAAATGTTCTCGAGTATTTTATTCTCTCACGAATGTAACAATGATGTCCGTTATTTCTTAGACAGTCTGTATACCGCTTTGATAAGGATACAATCAGGAATTTTAGAGTAATCTACGGGATTTACAATTTTGAATTGTGGAATTTCCTTTTTTATCGTCCCGTATAAGTTATAGTTCGATAAAATTATACATCACTTAAAGAGAGTGTTTTCCGCATTTGAAGAAACGTCGCATTCCAACACTTTCGAGAACACTTTAGTTTATTTCGAAACTACCCTCCTTTTGTGTTACTTTATACACAAGATCTAATTTATTCGAATGGTTTTATCTGGAAGGTAACGTTCTTTGTTCTAACAACAATAACTACCAACCGACGTATATATATTGGTATAGTCCATTCTTGTATTATTATAAACATAAGCCCAATTTAATGGTAGAAGATTTTGATAAAGAAAATTACATCAGACTGAATTCACGCACCGTATATTCAAAATAAAAATAATAAGGTAATAACAAACACTAGTTGGAATCATTACCGTTACCATCTTTGATATATTTAAGTTTTGATTTCGAATCGGGTTGCGGGCGGAGCTAAATCTTAAAACCCTCCATACACCGCATCTAACCTTTCAAGTAGGATACTGCTGTGTATAGTGCGGTGCGTGGAGGGTGCTAAATCTTAGCTTTATTAATTTTGAATCTTCTATAATTTGTGGATGAACTAAGCTATGATCCCACATTCTCCAATGCACAGCCAACTTCGAGAAGAATCAGCAAGATACACTCGTTATACATAAGAGAGGAAACTGGTTTTTTGATCGTTGCTATAATTATTATTATTAATGAGAATAAAATTTAAGCATATCTGTATATAGCGAGGATTATTTTTGATTGAATTTTTATTCGTAATAGAACGCAATAAATTGTGTAAATTTTCGCCCAATTAATTATTCTGCCTTTTGGCTCAAAAAGAAAAACAAACGGACTTAATTAATAAACAGCATCAGAAAAAATACGAACAATAAAAAAAAAACAACAATAATTTTTTACTTAATCATCTAACTCTATATCGCTAACAAGATAATAAAATTTTTTGATGCTCGCCTTTGTTTCTTCAAACCTATCTAATTAATCCCGAGTGGATCATAAAATTGAATAATAAGCCTCTTGATAAAATATTATTATTGCATTTGTTTTGTTTGTTTTTTTCGTTTAATCAAAAACATATACATTTATATGTATATACAGTTATGCAATTATGCCACGTCATCATTTAAAATATTGCTGATTATTAGCTATAAGTGTGTAGTGTAGCATAATTTATAGTAAATAAACGGAGAAAGTCGTGATATAAGATTGCTAAGTCATCATTTAACTGACTTAATATAACATCAATTTCGTCTGGAAATGATTCATGCAAATTTTGATAAATGTTTATCAACTTTTGTTCCTTTAAATGCATTTAATGAAAGAGTAAAGCAGTGAGCATCACACTATTGTGGAACGGAACGAAAGCAAATTGAATTTCTTGGATCGCTAGCTGAGCAATTTTTGGCTATTATTATCTCGATAGTTCTATTTATATTTTTAGGTTAGTTTAAAGTCAAAAAATTAACGAGGACTTAAGTCAAAAGGCAATTTTTTTTGCGGAATCACGAACTTATTGTACGTAGTGTACTTAAAATTTCCATTCGATTCTATTTCGCAATAGTATGCTCACTAATAAAAATCTTGTCGTTCCTGTGAGAGCCTAGCTTAAGATCGAACCTCAATAATTGATAATTTATTGAAAAAATTTGATGTCACTGAAATGGTATAATTGGTCCAGTAATATTGGTAATTTTTTTTGTTCCAATGATGCCATCGATTTTTATCGGAGTTATTATTTTTTTTTTTAATGAACTCGACAGCTGTATGAACATCATCTCTCAATAATAATGGCAAAATAAATTTATAAACTGTCTTGGGAACTTTATTATTGAAATATTATTATTTCAACATAGAATCGAGGTCCGTTCATCTCCATTTATACAAACATTATGTAACAAAAAAAAAAAAAAAAAGAATTCAAGTAATCCCTAACGGCTTCACTTAATTTCATTCACGAATGACTTTTATGATAAATTGATGTTATCATCATTCATTATAATTTTTTTTCTTTTATTTTTCCTGAATGAACTTTTATAATGAAGACATCACTTTTTTTTGTATTCCAACATTTTATTTCATAGAATATTGAAAAAAATCAATCTCGATTTCTATCCTCATCATATTATATGACTCGACCTTATAATCTAAATCTTGATCTCGTGCAAATCTATCTAAAGAGGAAAGCTTTCAACCAATTGGTCCTCCTGTAGTCCTGACTCATGGTGCGGAAAGGTCTATGCTTGGTATTACTCTAAGGGATGATAATATCGTGGTGGAACAGGGAACGTTGCCAGGAGGACAAAAAAAAAACTGAGAGTAAATCAACAAAGTCAGGGGAAACTCTTTACAAGATACACATTTCGAGAAGACCTCTGTGACTACCAGTAGACAATAATCTTACTAAACATTTTCTAAATTAAACTTACTCTTCATCTCAATTCACAATCAATGCAATCAATCATTTTTGTTCTTTTCTTATTACAATAAAAAATTGGTCTCAAAGCTCTCAAATCTCAATCCATCAAACGATCTTAATCTCAACCTATTGAGTATTTTAATCCAAACATTATAGTAGTAGAGTCCATATTTTCATTTTATTTATTTTTAGAACATGCTGTATGCTCTCAACAAAATCGTAAAAGTACAAATTCAATTCTATATAATATCAAATTCAATACACGAACATAGAGGATGCATATGTGTGGTAAATAAAACTAAAAATTATATGTACATATAGGAAGTGCAAATGCCGGTCTAAATAAACCACGTGCTAACCGTAATTCTTTACTTTGTATGAACATACGTACAACATTTATTAGCTTGCATCTTTTCCTGTATATTATTTATTTCCAATAAGTTTTATATGTATACAGGATGGAATTTTTAAGTGCGTTTTTTCATTCCCTCCAAATAGGGCCAGAATTATATACGGACCAGGGAAGCCTGAAGCGAGCCATCCTGTATAAGTTGTACATATATAGCTATTTATGTGTATATATAGTATAAGTTTTATCTATTTATTAAGTTTATAGTTTGTTGTTTCTTTTATTTTCAGTTCAAGTTTCTGCCAACTTCCAATATTTTCATGCTCATATCATAATATATGTAAGTATATACACACATCTCTATATAGATATAGATATATATTTGCACTATTTATAATTTATTCAATTATAAAACAAATAATATCTTCGAATTTTATAATACAGCATAACAAATATAAGTTCTAACTGTAAATATGAACAATGCAGTATTTAAATATATTTACATGTATGAAATATTCAAAAGTTTTTCCAATATTGTTTATAGAATTTGAATATTTCACAGTCCAATAACTAATTATTATAGATTTGAAGATCGAATTCATTACATAACTTCAATATATTGAGAAATTATAATATGTTTGATCAAATAATTGGAATTCGGTATTAATTCGAGGAACAGTCCTTTTATTATCAAATATTTCACGATTGTTATTCGAACAATTTCAATAATAATAATAATAATCGATTTTTTATAAAAATAGAAAATCACTATTTACGATAATTAGAAAAGTTCGTGATAATTTTTATTTATGATTATTTCATTGATTAAATGCCTAGCATGCATTTAATAATTTTCAGTAAATAGGATAATGAGTCGCTTTATCATTAAATTCACATTATCACTGTTTGAAATATTCCTTAAGAGAAAAAAAACAACATAATTTTTCGTAATTTATGTAAATTAGAGATGGGTTAACTACATACAGGGTGACTTTGTGGTGATTTCTCAAATATTGGTATTTTTCTTACAAGAAAGTTGAAAAATACCGGAACAAAAAAAAAGACAGACCCATAACCATTTATTTAAAGTGTCATTATACACTATTTGGCAGCAGCCTGTATACTATGCAAATATTTTTGGGATGTGCAGTATAATTAGGCCTGCGGGATGATGGCGAAGACCACATTTTAATATATTAAATAGCAAAAAAGTTAACGACAGATTACAGATGACTGATGGGACATCCGGTATATGTAGACAATTAGTATGTATATAGTTTGATATTTTAGTTCTAATAAACTATCTGTACCTTTACCTTACTATAATTCAGCTGCCCCAAAATTTGAACGTGCTCTTCTAACAAACGATTAAATTGTAGTGTGCCAACCAGGATCGGCTTCATAATAATAATGATAATCAGAGCCCTGTTGTAGAATTTTTCTTTAATATATATTTTTTCTTAATTGATTATAAATAGAGAATATCTAGTTCTAATTATTATAAAAAAATTTCTATTCTCAATTTTCAGTTTTAGAGGTGCTTTAAGAAATTATCATTTTTTAATTAAATTTCCTCGATTTTCCAAATAATCGAAATTAATAATTTTC
>JAZBGX010002662.1:0-11997 GCA_037414775.1 Zonitis immaculata | reverse complement strand
AGAATCTGTAATAGTGGCTCCCTCATTCAAATAATCGACCGTATCGGTGAGGACGGTTGTTTCCAATCTATAGATTGTTGTGTAGTCTTAGGTTCGAAGAGATGCATCCAGATCTTGCTCATTGTCACCACTTTACATTTTTTAGCTTTTCTATTCATTCTTTACTCCCTTCTTTCTATTCTCTATTCGTTGTTTCCTTCCACGATTTCTTTCTCCCTTTACTCCTTCTATTCTCTGGCCCTCCGTTTCTCTATACATACTCACCTTACATACTTTCTCCATTTTTTCGACCTCGCTCCATTCCAATTTTCCTTCCTTCCTCTGTTGTTTAGTCTCAAGATCGAAGTGATAGATCCAGGTCTCGTCCATTGGCCCGGAGTAATGCGGAAATGGTCCTTCCAGGGCAGTTAAAGAATACGAGAGGCATTCTAACTCCAAAATGTGACGTTGTATTAGAGCGTTTTTTTCACGAGAACCGAATGAGGTCTCAAGCTCTTAGATTTTTGTGACTACTAGGAAAATCCAATTATAATCATATTTGGATCAGCCCTCGTATATAGATTTATTTATAAAATACGTATAACCTTAAAAGAATAAGGGTGTATCACTATTTCTATCTTTGTCTGTTTTATTATTTTTTTTTTCCTAATCAATTAACCTCTATCTTCGTTTATTCATTACAATCCCATTTTATTGTTAATTTTCGATACGTTATTGTTTAAATTTAATTATAATTAAACTTTATTTATATTTGTGACCGATGTATATTTACGATAAACAACTAACGTTAACGTTAACGTAAACAAGCTTTAATGATAGCATTTTATTAAAATACTATTATTACACTAAATAAGACAGCAAAATTTAATCAAATCTCTAATCAAAATTTTTATTTCTTGATTAATAATATTTGGTCAAAAAAACAAACAAACAACAATAATAGAACGAAACTATTGTTGTTTTGTTGTTCTTATGTTCTTCAATTTTTATATTGTATAATATAACGGACATGGCTTCTTCGCTATGGGATTCTATTAGTTAATGTGAATTCTCAATGGGGTGTTTCTCACGCAACTGTTACGTTATTGTAACAAAATTACACACCGCAAAATAATAATAAAAGAAAACAAAAACCAGCATTAATAATAATAATAATAATAAATTGTCCGTTATATAGAGATAACACTAGTTTTGTTTTTTAAGATCGAATCTAAATCAAACGAATGTATCACAGTATTTCTCCTCAAAGTTGGCGGGGGGAGGCGTCTTTGTGAGCTTAGGTCCACAGTTTGTTCCATAACATACGTATATATGAATTAAACTATGATCCTATGTTTTACAATGCACCGCCAACTACGAGAAGACTTCTTCACAAGTATCTTCCACACATGCTGACGCATTAGGCTCCTGTCCCTCCAATCTCGAATATACCATAGTATCTAAATTTCTTAAAATGTAAATCATATCTCACAATTAGTGATCGTAGCTGCTCAAGGTTGGTAATAATCCAGATTATATGAAAAGATAAAGGATGCTCTATTTGAGTAGAGTTTGTTGTTAATATTTAAAAGTTGTTTTACACTAATAGCTTAAGTAATAGAATAGTGTACTTTAAGAATATTTAAATTTAGAATTAATTAACGAATAAACATGAATATACTTACTTATTGAGAGAAAGACGCAGAAATTATGAAATGTAAGTAACGGTACGTAAGAAGAAAGTTTGTTTTTTTTCAAACTGTGTAATTTTCCTTTAAAACCCATGTAACTACAATGGAATTATTCTGTTTTGTTGTTAATGCTGCTGTTTGTTGTTTTGTTCACAACTTTTTTTTTTTTAAATTACAGCATATTAAAATTCCATTAATTATGACACATATATCTAGAATCTAGAATTAAAATCGAGAAATTTATAGAATAAATAAATAAATAAAATGGTGAAGCGAGAGGAGATGATTTGAGGTATAATTACTCATCACTCATTTTCCAGTATGTCCCCTCTACGATATAATAGATAAAACAAATATACATCCCCATTTTTGGTATCTACAGGATGTCTCAAATGACTCTCTATTAAGGGAGCTGAGCCAAAATTGATGCTCAATACTAGAACATGGAACGTAGAATGCCTGTCAAAAGGGTTACAGCTCTTCGAGGTCGTTATGTATGTAGCGTTCATTTCAAACACAACTCTATTCATTCTGACAAAGTTGTACTGCAAAAAATCAATCAATAACCGACATATTGTCAATTTAATGATTTCCCAGCATCACATTATTTCATCTTCCTTTTTTTATTTCTTTTTTCCTTAATTTTCCCGTTCTTCCATTCCTTCCTCACTCTCTTCATTTATTATTCCCTTCCATCCTATTCTTTAGATTCTCTATACATTTATTACTTCCTTCACGATGCTCTCAACTCTTTCTTCCCTTCCTCCATTTCTCCCACAATTCTTTAGTTTATCTATTCATCCTCCATTCTCTTCTTCCCATTCTCTATTCCTTCTCCTCTTAATTTTTGCAACTATTCTTTTCTTACTCACTCCCTACTCTCCATTATGGTTGTCCTTTCTCAATTGAAGCTCAGCAACTGGTAACTTTGTTATTTCAAGAAATAATTTTTGTGAAGGCCAGTTCAATTGAAACTAAGCCTGATCAAAATTATGACCAGAAATAAAACACGACTTATGAACCAGGAAGGCGACTAACGGAACACTCTATATATCAAACATATAAGAAATCTAGATGTCTAGAAATTTTATGGAAAAAATTTAAAAAGTGGATGAGTGGTCATGTATGAACATGACATGAAAACAACCGGACTTATTATAAATTATTTTATTTCATTTGAATTCGTTTATACATAGAATACGATCACAACAATTCCCGTCAAAGATCCTGCAACAGCGAGTAGAGTAGATCGACCCAAAAAACATTTACCGATAATACTTGAAATGCCGTCCCAAGTGTGCATTTTTTTTCGTTCTCCTATAGACGTTTTACATGTCCAACTGTTTGCGAAGATACTCAAGAACATAGTAGGAAATTTTCCAAACACAAGTCATAGGCTGGTAGTATATTTATTGATTTCTCATACAAGATCGCTTTCTCTTCCAATCTTCACCTCTCTAACTGCCTCTCTCTCCATACCCTTCTCTCTGCCTTTTCCCCCATCTCACTTCCATATCTTTCTCTTTCCGTGTTCTCTTTTTCTCTCTCGATCTCTTTCCATTTTCCCTCTGCCTGTCTCTCCTAATTTTTCTCTTACACTTCATCTCATAATCACGCTTTATCTTTCGTTATTTCCTCCTCTCATTCTATCTCATTCTCTTTATCTTTCTACATCTGCCTCTCCTTCCCTTCCCATTTTCTCTATTTTCTCTCTTTCTCGATCCCTTCCTATTTTCCGTTCTCTATACTCTCTCTATTCTCCTTTATTTCTCCCATCTCTGTCTCTCTCCCATCCTTTGTACATTTTCCTCTCACTCCTTCACCACACTTATATTCCTCTCCCCTATCCCTATAAGCCCCCTCACTTCTTTTCACTCACACTGACTCTCTCTATTTCTCTCTCTTTATCCCTTTATTCACTACCCGCTCTCTATCTCACTTTATACCACATTCTTTCTGCCTTCCTCCATCCCCTCTCTCTTACTCCATGTCTTATTATTTACCCTTTCTTTTTATTCATGATTCTCTCTCCATTCTCCTTCAAGACTCTCTCGCTCTCTTGTACAGTAAAATTTATGAATATATCATCCTAAATTTTCCCCAATAATAAATTCTATATGAAGGCGTTAGAAAAAAAAAAGCGATTTTTTTTTTTGCAGAAAACGGATTTTCCCAAAGATGACCTATCTAGATAAATTTAGAATGTTGAATAAAACAGCTCGCTCAATAATAAAAGATAAATAAAACAAAGAGGAAAAAAAAACGTTGATAAACCATTTTTATGAGACCTTCAGTATAATCATGAACATAATTCAAAAATTAATTGACAATCAACGCCATCTAGTAATAAAATATATAACTAAAAACGATTTGGTTTGTTACCCAACTATATAACCCTTTTTATTAATTTTAATAGATTGATTTATACAAAAATACTTACAATTTATATAATAATAACAAATAAATTGAGAAAATTCAAAGAAAATCACTTACTCAGGTAAAAATTTCCAGAAAAACCGACAATCCTAAATTGAAACTTTCATTAAAACATTTTCCATAAAACTCAAACACTTGATTTAAAATATGATTCCAATCGATTAACCAAACACATTTTCCGTTGATTTAATTAGAAATTATCCAGTAATTAGTAATTGAAAACGAATTTTTCTCACGTCAAAAAACAGCGGCTAAAATATCACTAATCAGTCTGGCCAACTGTCGTACAATAACCCCAATTATTTTATATTATTCTAATTTTTTATTAACTAATTAATAATTATTGACAAAATAATTATTTTTTGTTATAAAATTCAGTAATAAATAATCATTAGAATTACATTCAATTAAACTATAATAATTCAATCGTAAGTACCGCCAACTGTGTCTAAATAAAGTCCCCAATGTGTTTTCTGGAAAACTAAAATTCAGAAAACTAAACAATTTCTACTTTATTCCAGCTTATAAATATTACATTCTTAATTATTTATATATAGACTTCAATTATTTATGAAGAGAAAATTGTTTTCCAATATGGATTTTTTATAATAAAGAAAATACGAGTCTCAAGTCTTGTGTGTTCCAGTTTGTTCTTTTAAAATTCAATTATATAAACTCCATAATGAAATCGTACCATCTGAACCGCTAGCTGCCATTATGGTAGTATCCCAATATGGTACCGATTTCGGTGACCATTGTACATCAGTTATAGAACCTTTATGTTCATTTAAAACAACTAATAAACGTAAACTTTTCCATGAGAATAAACGTATTTTACCATCCCAACCGCCCGATACGAAAATCTTACGATCATTACGTAACCGTACAATATTACAACCATTATTTATTATCGACAATTCACATTTCAATGATAATTCGAATTGTTTATTTATTGTAAATATTTGTAATAAATTCGATGAATTACCACAAATACCACGTAATGTTATTGGATCAAACGTTAACGATGTTATATATTCACGTAATTTTATATGACCGCATTGTTGTTGTTTCGTATTTTGTTCGTAATCCCATAATATTACATCGCCAGTTTCATAACCACTTAAAATATAAAAATGATTATCTATATCAATTAATTGTAAACACATTACTAGACCGTAGTTAGTATACGGTTTCAAATTATTTATACATTCCATTGTTTCTATATTAATTATATCTATCGTTGAATCATCTTGTGGTAGAATTAAATTATTATTTATTAATAGACTACGACAAAAACCACCATTACATTTATATGTTTTATCTAATTTATAATCGGTTGTATTGTTTAATTGCCATAATTTCACTAAACCATTCTTTTCTTGTGTTATCAAATTACCATTTAATGTACAATGGATTGTTTGTATCGATTCACCCATCAATTGTTTATGTTGTAAGCGATTAGTCTAGAATTATTATTGTTATTATTGCACATTATCTTAATTATAATTATTAGTTACCTCTAAATTCCATAAATAAACATTACCAGATTCGGTAGCTGCTAATAATCGATTTGTATAATTCTCATTTGTTTCCGGATAACACAAATTATGAATATGGCCCATATCGCTTTTTAAACAAAATATCGGATCCGGAGGTAACACAGCCATTGTATTCTCCAATAAATTCCAATTAAATCAATCCTAATTACCCGATAATTTAGTAATTATTAATAAAAAAAAAAGCTATTTGGAACCATTTTATATCAAAATAACAACTGCCATAATATACAGTGGTTACCAACTGTATTAGATAAATTTACTAGATTTTATCTTTATTTTATCCATAAATAATTAACAAATTTATAAAAAATTATTGATTAATTTATAATCGAATAATTAAAATTCTGTTGATCAAAAACATTTTGTAAAAAATTGTAATTTTTATAAACTTTTAAATTTCTTGATGTTGGCAATAAATTACTAGACAATTGTTGGATGTACAGTAGCGTAACGTGTCTAATCAAAAATATGAAATTTAAAAATTAATTGCAACAATTTAAAATCATCAATTATAGAAATTAACCTTATTTTGTTGCTTTTATAAGAGATATATATGTTTATTTATTATAAGTAGGGCAGAATTTGTTATTATTGTTGTTTGTTTTTATATGGTATATAGTTCGAGACTCTGTGATTTAGCGTCATTTTATACAATGTGTCTCATGATGCGTAGTTTACTAAAATCAATAAGTATTTATAATTTATATTATTAAATAAGATACTACTTATTTAATTAAAGTTATTGTTTATTTCAATTCAAAAGATCTATGCTGTTGATCTATCGCTCTATGCTCTCCACTCACTCTATAACTCTCTGCCTCTGTCTCAGTATCTACCTATATCTCTATTGTTGAAACTCTTTCACTCTATAGTTCGCTCTTCTACAATCCTTCTTCCTCACGCTCTTTCTATCTCTATATCTAATTCTTTATCACTCTCTACCACCCATCTTCTTATAATATGTTATACTGTCTAGTGCACCACTCCATCTATCTCTTCCACTCGATCACTTTCTATCGTCCTCATAGCCACTTTCTCTATCACTCAATATTTCCCTCTCAATCCGTTTATTTCAACTATCGCAGTCAAACAAAGTTATTCCATACGTTATTCGATTCAAGTCTCACTCTGTCGCTTACTCTATTCTACTCTATCACTCCCCATCTCTCTCTCCCTGTTTATCGCTCTCTGCCCCCTATCTCACCTCTCTCTCTCTCTCTCACTCGATTCCCCCTCCATCTATCTGATTCACCATCGTACGCTCCCTTTTTTTTCACTCGATCGCTTACTCTTTTCACTCATTGCCTCTGTGTTTCTCTCTCTCTCTCAATCGTTGATCAGTTGCTCTCTCTGTCGATTTCCCTTCTCTGTCGTTCGCTTGTTCCACTAATTTTTTCTATTTCTAGTCACTTTCAACGAATGAACCCAGCCTATATAGTCAATGAAATATGGTCCATTTAACATAGAACCAACTATAATTCACAGAAATATCCATATTTTTATATTCAAAACAAGATTATTATCGGTTTTTATAGCAGATTAAAATGATATTATTATTATTTTTTCAATTTTTAATAACACATTACCATTGTTTTCTTTTTCTCTATTTACTCTCAAGGTAATCCGCTCTAATAAAAGACAATTAAACTATAAAATACCTATATAAATCAACAAAAAAGACAAATAACGATCAAAGTACAATTAAAAAGTATTATCGATTAATCAATTAAAATAGAAAGAATGTTGTAAATGTCTAACAATCTATTGAATATTGACAATAAAACAAACAGTTTAGTTGATAAATTGTACAGTTTGGAACTAACATTTTTAGAGACAACGATAAATAAAAATATATATATATATATAGTGATAATAAATATGATAAGAATTGTCTATCGATAATAATGGAATTGTAAAAATATATAATTTTCTAATTCGTATTATTCATATTTTTAATTATTTAGTGTAAATAAATATCAAAAAAAAAAATGATTAAAATATGGTGGTTGATTTCGTTGCAATTGTGTATTTTCGGTTTTTTGAAAGAAGTCCGTCCATCCGAACCATATATTTTCGAATATTTAACAAGTAATTTGAAAAATTTCACCAACAATCAAGTACAACAAGAAATCTATCCAATTGGAACTTATTCATATTTAATTGTTCTATTATTTGTATTTCTATTAACCGATCTTCTACGTTACAAACCATTAATTATAACATTAGGTCTATCTGGTATTGTTACATGGTCGTTATTATTATGGACAGATCAATTATATCAAATGCAAATTATGGAAGTAAATAATTTATGGAAATTGCTTCTTCTTTTTTTTTTCTTCAATAAATTCATATTCGGTTTTAGGTGTTTTATGGTATTTTTACAGCAACTGAAATAGCATATTATACATATATTTATGCGAAAGTATCGAGTGAACATTACCAACAAGTCTCATCGCATACACGTAGTGCCATCTTATTTGGACGTGCACTATCCGGTATTCTATCGCAAACATTAACATCAACAAATTTATTAAATTATCAACAATTGAATTATATCACCTTCGGATGTAAGTATTATTATCAGTTATTTTCTTCCATTTAACAACAACACAATATCAATAAGCTTGCACTAACACATATTCAATCATTAGCCGAAATATCAATTTTCATTGTTTGCACTTAAAAACGAAGAGAATGTCCATCGCAAATTTTCGAAGAAGGCACTTATTTTGAAATTGTTGTCAGATATTCCAATTTTACTTATTTCGATAGTATGATGAGAAAAAAAAATTAAGGCCCCCAACTCGAATTCGAACCAGATTCGGTAGAATTGTTGTATCTAGTCGTATTCGAACCAGAAAGTCTTCATTCAATGTCCTTGTTGGAATTTAGATTTATGATTCTTGATCAAAATTATAACATTATTAAAAACTAACTGGGTTTCTCCCCTCTATATCGCCTCTAACTCTTTCTAGCTTCTTGCCTTTCTCTCTCTCTCTATCGCTTTCTGGCTCTTACAATCTCTCTCTCTATCACACCCATTTCTTTATCGCTTAGCAATCTCCATTGCTCTATCACTCCACCGCACCCCTCTGTCGATTTACCAATGTTTCTTCCTCTATATCAGTTTGTCTGCCTCTCTTTCTATCACCGCTCTATCGCGCTTAGCTATCTCCATTGCCATCTGACTATCAACCCTGTCTCTCCCTATATCTAGATCACTCCGTTTCTTTCTCTTTCTAACGGTCTATACCTCTCTTTCTCTCTCTCTCTCCTACCTTCATCACTCAATATATCGCGCTTTTTTCTCTCTCCCTCGATATCATCACTCTATCCTTGCCTCTCTTCATCTGCCCCTCTCTCTAAATAAACCCCTTCTACCTTCCACCATCAATCAATCCAGCACTCTATATACCTCATTGTCCCCCTCATTATCAATCACTGGTTTTCTTTTTACCGCCCTTTTCTCTGGCTGTCTCTCTCTCTATTCCCCCTGACTCTTTAACCATTTCGAACTTTTTTCACACTCTCACCTCTCTTTCTACCACCTCATGTCTTTATCTCTCTATATGACCCTCTATCACTCAATGCAGCTCTGCTTCTGTTTCTATCTTTCGCTCCTTTCATCTCTCTCTTTCTTCCTAGCGCCTTCTGGTTCTCACTATCGCTATCATAGCACTGTATCTCAATAGTGACATTTTTATTAGCCAATGTTTCCCACTCTGTTCTATCTTTATATTGCTCTGCTATCTCCATTGCTATATCATCCTCTGTCCCTTCCTCTCTAAATTACTTTCTGCCTCTACCGCTGTCTATTATTCCTTTATCTTTATTTTTCTCTCTCTTTTTAAACACTTTATTTTACTCTCTATTATGCCCTTCTATCTCCATCTCTCTATAACGCCCATCTATGTCACTATCTCTATACACCTGCCTATCCCTCTCTCTCTCTCTCTCTCTTATACACACACTAATCCGCTTACCAGTCTCAGTAAGGCTTCAACAATTTTATTATCTCTCTCTCAATTGTCCACTCCCTCACTATTAATTTTTACATGATTGCAGCTGTTTGTTTGGCAACAATATGGTCCTTATTTCTACCACCTGTAAAACAAAGTATCTATTTCCATACGACAATAACAACAATTGATATGAAATTCCATAAAAAATTACAATTAGCTTATAAAATAATGGAAAAACATTTTCTACAAGCTTATAAAAATTTGTATACATTAAAATGGTCAATATGGTGGTCATTAACAACATGTGGTTATATACAAATAGAAACTTATATACAAGCATTATATGCAACAATACAAAATAATAATGATCGAATTTTATATAATGGTGCTGTTGAAGGTATATTAACATTTGCAAGTTTTCTAAGTACACTATTAGCTGGTTATTTACAATTGAATAATCAATTTTTTAAAAGTGAACTATTCCTATCATTACTATCAATAATACAAGGTATATTTATTATTATATGTTCACAAACACAAATCATTTATATATGTTATACATTATATATATTTTATGGTATTATCTATCATTTTATGATAACAATAGCTAATGCACAAATTGCTAAAAATATATCATGCGATAGTTATGGTTTAATATTCGGTATGAATTTATTTATATCATTAATATTAAGTTCGATTCTAACATTTTTTATTAATACAAAAAATATTGGCCTCCAATTATTACCAAGAGATCAATATATTGTTTACGGTTCTTATTATATATTAATTAGTTTAATATTTGTGTTATTTCGTATAAAATCATTATTTAATCAAAAAAAACCAATTGAAATTAATATACAAATGTAAATAGAAATATTATTAATTAATTGATAACAAACAACAATTATTTCACAAAATTAATTAGATTATTGTTTGTTTGTATTAAAAACTAACACAATGCAAACTTATTTATGTATGTACGAACAATATACAATTTTCATATCATAATTGTATTACTATACAGTATGTCCCGAGAATCAGGGGCTATTTTGTACATCACTTGAAATTAGAAAGGAAGGCTCACATAATTATGAATTGTATGATGTCTGCTAAATGCGAGCTACGATCTCCCGAAACCGACTGTATAGTTATTCCAACAGTAAAGTACACTGGAGTAATATTGCCCAATCAATTTCGAGACATCCTGTACAATCCTGTTTTATGAACTTTCGACCATACTTTTCAATTGAAAATTATGATGACTCTTCCAATCGAGGAAGAAAGAAAACAGAAATGGAGAAAGAAAGCCAGGATATGAGTAGGGATAGAGGAACGAATGAATAAATAATGGAGAGAAAAAGGTGATAAAAGTCATCAAATTGGCAATATCGATAGTTTTGCTTGTCCATTCCAATGCAAGAATATCTTCCTGAGCAAAACGTGAGAGTATACATAAGTTTTTTTCAATATCACACCTGTCTCTTTCTCTCTCTCTAGCTTCTTTCTATCTATAGCTCACTGCCCCTCTCTCTCTTCCGACTCTTTGATTATCTATTCATCTCTTACTTTCACTATCTATCATTCCATTGTAAGACTTTTCTGCATCGCTGTCTAACATCCCTCTGCATCGCTCTCTATTACCCCCCGCCCTATCCTTTCTAAGACCTTTTTGCCTTAATATCTGCCCCATTCTCTCTTACTCACTTCTGTATCACCATAGGTATCACTCTATCATTTCCATTGCTTCTGTTATCTGTCACTCTATCAATCGCTCTGCTGTCTCACTCTTTCTTCCATCCCCCTACTCATCTTCTTACCACTATCACTCTCTAACGTCACTCCCTCTCACTCCAGCGCAAACTCACTCATTTTGATGATCGTATTCTTTATTCTATCTTGTTGTTTGCTTAGTTGATAAAGCACGATAGAGTGCTTTGGGAAGGTTCCCATAAAATTGATTTTGTTCCGATTCATAATCAATTTATTTCAAATTTCTTCTTTTGTTTTGATAGCAAATAATTTTCCGGAAATTCACAGACATTTTCTAATCGTTTGTAATTGTATTATTATTAGTATTTTTGTTTCTACTAAATCTAACTAGATAAAACATATTATAGCAATCTACAATATGATCATTTTATCTACAATTAATATCTCTAAAATAAGTGTCATTCATCACATATTAATATATACTACATAGTTACAGGATGGTCCACTAGAGGCTTTCCTGGTCTTATAGGAACTCTGGTTCTAGTGGAGAGATAAAAACTACACTCGAAAATCGTTTTAACGTCAAAAATTTCCTCTGAATATCACACTCTAGATATTCGAGTGCGATTGTTTTTGCAACCCACTACAGCTAGAATTGCA
>JAZBGX010002661.1:0-12008 GCA_037414775.1 Zonitis immaculata | reverse complement strand
CCGGTTAAGAGCGGTTTTATTGTAATAAGTTATTCGAATAAATTTACTAGTATAATTTGAAATCTTTTAAAGATAATTGTGGAAATACTGAAAAATTCTAAATAGAAAATTATAATTGAGAAATATTAATTTGTTGTCGTATAGTGACGCTTGAAATGATTTCAATTAATCTTTATAATATTACAAAATATGACGAGAGCGTTCATAGTAAAAGCAGGCGGTGTAATTTCTTTGCAAGATTATATTCATTTTCTTGTATGTATAAAGACAAAGCTTTATAAATAAACTCTAATTTTCTGTGAAATTATTACAGTAGAAAACTCCGTAATTGTAAGGAAACACTTTCTGAATTGAAATTAATAAAAAATGTATCGAAGCCCTTATTTAGAAAAGAAATTTCCCAAATTTCCACTCAACAACTGATTAATATTTTATGAATAATTACTTCGATTAGGAAGAAAATACTTGGTTGTAAGTTATCATCCATGTATAATAAAATTTCCATTCGATAGACTAATTTTTATGTAATTATTTATAATAAAACTGAAAATAGTAATTATCAAAAAAGTGATAATCTGAGAATGTACAAGTTTCTTTGAGTATCAGGCGAAAAAACTCGTTAATGAGATTTATTTTTGTTGTTTTAGATCTAAAATCGAAAAACATTTAGGGAACTTTCATGAATCTAGAATCTATTCAAATTCATTCAACATACGAAATGAGTTTCGTTCTAAGTGAAAATCAATTAAAAAAAAACCCACCCCTATTTTAATAAAATTTTTATTAAAGCGAATCGTTTTTTTTTTTAGTGGTGCTTCTAAAGAATTCTATCAACAATATTTGATTTTACTTCACAATTTCAATACAATAAGTACAGATAAACGTGTTATCGTATTTGTTGTGTCATTATAAAGAGATAGTTTCAATATTTGTAGAATAGGAGGGTTGAATAAAATTCAATACTTATTGTAAACGATAGATGATATATTTCGCTCAACAATGATCCATCATCGTTATCATCACTTCTTTTATTATTATTTGATAACAAAATATTTTGACAAAAC
The DNA here is from genome assembly GCA_037414775.1 of Zonitis immaculata. Taxonomy (NCBI): domain Eukaryota; kingdom Metazoa; phylum Arthropoda; class Insecta; order Coleoptera; family Meloidae; genus Zonitis; species Zonitis immaculata. The sequence goes on along the minus strand of JAZBGX010002661.1, from coordinate 10,944 downwards.
ATATAATTTTCTGTTTAATATTAATTTGTTGGATCATCACAATCGATTTATCATTACTTGAATTGTTAGTCAAATAATTCTAAAGGTGTGCATATTCAATCTAATAAATGTACAAATAGTTGTAAATAGACGGGTACAACCCTCAATGGACTTGTACAACAAGCTTAACAATTTTGATGAATACACCACCGGTGGCAGGAATTGGGCGTGAACGAAATAAAATTTCTTAGATTTATGTGGTCTATTCGTCGTAAAATAATTATATGTGAATCTTCGAAATGAATTGCTTTTTTTTTTTAAAAAAAAAACCGAAAGAAAAGAACACCTAAATTTATCTTTATATATTAACAAAGTGACAGAGAAATATGTCAGTCATTATTACAAAAATTATTTCTATTCAGGGTAGTTTTTCTCTGACAATTGCACTGGGCTCCGACAGTTATTAGGCTTTACTCAAATTATTAAATTTCACATTTTTTACTCTTTCATATAAAACTTACATTAGATATAATAAATTTGATTATGATGAATTTGATATTGAATTGAGAACATTAAGAAAATTGTTTGTTCATTATTTCTGCAAATAATTAGTTAGATTTCGATTATAATTTTTCTTTGCAACATTCGACCAAGACATATACGATAATTCACACATGATTAAAAGTTGCGAGGAAATGACAAATAAGTTTGGTAGGTTTGATTATAAAAAAAAAGTAAAATATTGATGTGCATTCATTTGAAAATAAGTAGAAAAACTTCAAATTATTTATTATTTATAACTCAACTACCATAAGCTAAAGAAAGAACGAAGTGCAGAATTCCATCCATACATAACTAAACTAAGTGGAACAGATAATTCCACTTGGAAAAGTATTGAGAACTTGAAAAAACAAAAGACCAACAAGGAGAGATATCAATGAACCATGGGCAAAAGCTAAATTATTTGCCAAATACTTGGCCTTTGTAGGAATAGGACAAAGAATATCTAATCAAACAATAATAAGTACAACAATCAAACCATTCACACCACAAACTAAATATCGGAAGCAATTAAGTTCTTGAATTCAAAAGAGAGAATCACCTGGATTTGATTTTGTAACAACGAAAATGGTGGAAGAATTGCTCAGAAATATAGGCTAGTATGGAGTTCACCTATCTATTCAACGCTATCTCAAGATTTGGATGCTGGTCAAATTGTTTTAACAGAGCGCAAATTTCAATGATTGGTGAATACTGATACCTAACCCATAAGCTTGCTGTCTATATATAAAGGTTTAGCTCCTGAGAATTGGATACCAAATCATCAGTTCGGATTCCCTGAAAAATACAAGTTTATAGAATTACGCAAGCCGTGAATAAATCATCCAAAACATGTTAGTTGAGTATTTGACATTAGTCGGGCTCTTGATAAAATCTGGCATTCGAAACATATCTCTAAAATACAAAATATTTATCACCAGTATAATTGAACGTCCTGAAACGGTATTTGAACAAACTAACCTTTCAAACCAAAGTAAATGAAGGGATATGCGACTATTTTTCCCATGGTTTAGCGGTGCTGCACTTTGTACTGTTGTATGTGTTTTACACGTCAGATCTACCGACGCCGACGGTTCAAGGGGTTCTAATAGGAACTTTTACAGATGATACGGCTAGTCTTTCTATTCATGCACATATCCTCAAATAGCCTCAGACCCCAAACAAAATTACTCGAATAATCTTCAATAAAAGTTAACAAAATGTTGAATAAAAGTGAGCGATAGCAAAATTAGTTTTATTACCTTTCTCTTCTTTTCAATAGTAAAGAATTAAATTTCTCAAGTTCTAAGTTTTATTATGCTAAGTTGCATTTTTGAAAAGCTCTAAAATAACAACACCTATCAGAGTTTTATTACCACCAATCATTAGTTGTTTCTTTAGTCCTTCTCTCTGATATTTTTTCCCTTCTCGATTAACTTTTTTCTACATCTAAGCTCTTATGAATAGAATATATACCAGTTTTATAGAAAAAAAAAAATTATAAATACTCCAATATACGTATATACCTATATGTATAAGCTCTTGATCATGATCAATTCCGACCATGTTTGAGAACGTGATCGTAATCGCTTAAAACGATGGGACGATACAGTAAAAAATTGGAAAAAAACATCAAAATATAGCAAGACAGTTAATAGTCGACTTGTAGTTTTATTCAATACACAACAAACATTTTCGAGAATTAATTTCTAACTTCTATTGTTGTATCAGAGTTGCAACTAATGAAATTTCTAATATTGTTTTACACATAAAGAACGTCCAACTAATATTATTTTAATTTAGAAGAAAATCTTTAATTATATAACTTAATAATCCAGAATAGTCCAGATTTCTATCCTTGTCGACTTACAATTAGACTTGTTATGTTGTAAAAAGACTGTTTATTCTGAGGCAATTGAAGCTCCGATTTAATACGACTGGATTATCGAACACAAACATAAAAATCAAATGAACATCGTAAAAGTTGGATGCATTTCCAAGTGAATCGATATATAACATAAAACAGTACTTTCACATTTTCATATTATTTGATTTATTGATAGAAAGATTTATTGTAAGAACCACTTCTTAGCAATCCTTCATAAAATAAGAATAAGTATAAATTCCAGATTGTCAACAGATTCATTAAATATATTTTATCGTTAAATGTTTCCATAATAGAAAATAAATATGGCTAACTCCTATTTTTTTTTTTTTTGAGGATTATAATGTGAGTAGCTGCTGACATTTAATTTTAAACGATGGCATTCAGTTCTCTATAAAATGATATAAAAATTAATGTGAAATTATAATAGAGGTGTGGACATAATACTACCCTAAATCAACACCTTTTAAAATACAATCCTACCTCTATTGTATGATGAATAACAAAAGCTCCGACAGAGGTTAAACTTTATTATTTAATAATTCCAAATTTGAAAATTTGATTATCGAGAGTGAAAATTCTGGAAAAAAATTGACTCTTTACTTTTGAAGATAGTCTTTATTTTCAGTTTACTGTTGTGTCATCAACTTGTTGTTTGCTGAAAATGGGTTATAGCTAAACAAACGTTATCAAAGCTTGAAATTTCAAGCTCGGACAGCTTACTTGTAACTAAATCTATTATAACTTGAAAATTAGTAAATAATTTTTATTATTTTCTTTTTATGAAAACAAAAATAAATTTTATTTGATTCAAAACAACATAAAATATAAATATATCAATTAAATTGTTCACCCCAGTATTAATTTAATAAATAATCAACTTATCAATCAATATTCCTATTGAACATTAATCCTTTGTTAAGTAAGTCATGAGACCGGAAATAGTGTTGGTATTTCGGGTAATTATTTAGAAAAAATTGTCCGTGTCTCTCATCGAGAATCGAACCTGAGTCTTCCAATTGCCGAAATACCAACACTATTTTGGTCTCATTACTTACCTCAACAAAGGATTAATATTCAATAAGAATATTAATTGATGAGTTGATTATTTAACATAAAATATAGTTAATAATATAGGGTGGTTTCAGTACTGGCTTCCTGCATTGTAACTTCATTTCCTTATAAGCTAAGAAGCCCTTTTAACGCCAAAATGTTTTCTATACAGGGTGGTATACCAGAGACTTTTTCAGTCTTGTAACTCTGGCTCTAGTGGGTGCAAAAAAAAACAGACTTGATGATCTAAAGTGTGATATTTGAAGAACATTTTGACGTTAAAACGATTTCCCAAACTAGATCACCGAGTGCATTTTCTTCCCTCCATTAGAACCAGAGTTCCTACAAGACCAGGAAAGCCTCTGGCGGACCAGTCTGCATATAACACTTTGACACATCGAGTGCGTTTTTAATTTTCTCAACTAGAGCAAGAGGGTAACAAAACAGAAAAGCAAGTTTCGGAGCATCCTGTATACTAGATAATTAATATAATTATAATAGTATTAGAAAGTGAGCATTATAAATCCTGGGAATTCAACGGGATTATAGTTATATTAGTTCTGTGGATGCTATGCCTAGCCTGATTTTCTTGCACTAGCAAGCGACTTCAAAATATGGAAGGTCACAAATGTTTGCACCAAGTCGGCGTGTATGTCTTTGGTGGAAATTTTTTGCAGGGATAAGTATTTGATGACTACTGACTTCGTTTTTCTCCATTTTCGTGTCAACTGAGGACTTAAGTTTCCTTGTCTATTTGTGCAGATCTTTGTGACCATTAGGAATATCCGATTATGATTACTTTTAGATCAGTATTTTAGGTTTTTGTCATAATTAAATGTTATTCTAGTAACTAATGATGACTTTTTACTTTGTCGTTTTAACTAGCTCATTAATAATAAAGGATCTATTGTAAAGTATCACGATTTTGGTTTTAATTGCATTGCTTCTGTAATAGTCACTGATGTAAAATATAATTATGATGTGAAATTGGATAATTTTAATCATATTGTTGAGAATGTTGTAGTAAAATCATTTGAAAATAGAAAATCAAATCGTATTCCATTGGAATATAATTTTCATGGTGATTCGAGCTACTAGTTCAGCTTATTTTTATTTTTATTATTTGTATTAAAATTGTAAGACAGCGACAAAGTTTATCAATAAAAATAAAAATAAAAGTTGATTCTCGCAAATTTTTAGAATGTGGCAATCTTTTTATATTTCAGTATCCAAGATAATAATTGGTATTTTATTTATAACCATTGAATCTATATAAAGAAAATAAAATAGAAAGATCAATTTGTTTTCAAACATTCACTTCACGCTATATAATGCTGATCTGGTTCAAGAAACAATTCACGTTTTCGATACGATCAAATATATTTCAATGTTTACTCTACCAACAGAGGTTAAAGTATACAAATGACCATCCACTCTAAACTATATCTATATATATCTAAGAACAAGAGTCAAATGAAAATAGTTCTATTGACCTTTTTTTTCATATGAAAAAGAAAAAAATATAAACAAAATAAAACTGATAAACCTATTTAAAAATATTTCAAATTGGAAAATAGCCACATTAGATTTTTTTATAGAAAATGAAATACATACGAGTACTTAACAATCGGAATATTTTGGCAAATATTTTGTTGCAAATTGTTGTAGCGAGATTTTAATTTAGAGAAAAATTAATTCTATCCGACGTTAACGGATTATCCAATTATGGGGATTCCGATTAAAAAAAAAAAAGGATTAACATATCGTAAAGTACAAAGCCTTAGTTGACAAGCGCATAAGTCAAACTTATTCATATTTCGTTTTGAATATTCTTTTACAAGAGCTTACAAATAAATCGCCCGGCGCATGCACCATCTTTCACTTCTATAGTTTTAAATATATTAAGTTATTGCTAATTTTATATTCTCAAATAAACAATATGAAGTGTGCCAGAGATAATATATTGGAATAGAAAAGGCAGCTGTCAGTTTATTATCGTTGATATAGGACAGGTGATAGTCCTCTCTGTTTGCCACTTTGTATTTCAACTTACCTTTTTTTTAATTAATCCACCTTACTTTATCTTTCGTATTCCTCCACCATCAAACTCAATATATATTTTTAAATTTCAAAAACAACAAAGCATATAAAATACAAAACATAATTGTTGTTTTTTTTTTATTACTATGCCAAAAGCTACAAATTTATTTTATAAAGTTCTCCAATAGGTTTGATTAATTGAACTATTATTGATTGCGCAAAAATGTACAATTTTGAAAATAACAATAATAAAATATTATTCCAATCTACATGAATATAATTTTTTTTTCTGTACTTTATAATACTCTATAAATTTTCCAAAAACTACATCATGGAATAAACCTCAAATTGCTCTAATTTATACCAGTAAAGAACATATAAATGTTTGATTACTTTGTAGCAGATGTGGAATTTCAACCGGGATTAAAACTTTCAGAACATATGTAACCAACAATTTATTCCAATTTGTCGAGAGATTATATCTCATTGAGACTTTGTATCTATATATCGTATAAACGAATCGAGACACTTTTAATTAACAGATATTATTATAATCAGAGGCCTTTATTTTAATTATATATTTTAAACAAAAAAGTTAACAACATTTTTTATGGTTCTGAAGTTTTTCTTTCTAAGAATGAACAACATGTATATGTTGATGGAAGCTCAGAATTAGGTATTACGGCGTTATAAAAAATGCTCGTAAAATTTTAAATTAGTTGAAACTTGGAAATATCATTTAATTTTAATCTTGGCTTTCGGTTTCTTAAAAGAAAAGTCTGATAAATCTCGTTACATTCGAATTCTACAATTCTAAATTTTAAATTAATTGAACACCTCCATTCTCAATCGATAAATCAATAAGGCCTACCTCACTTTTCAAACAAAAGTAAATGACGAGAATTAAAAATTAACCCATCGGCTTAAGAGTGCCACATGGTAGTGTTCTTGGTCCACTGCTATATCTTTATACAAGTTTAGATCCACCGACGACCGACGATACCGCTATTCTTCCTAGTCGTGCAGATTATTACATGGAACAACATAACTAATCTAGTTAACAAAATAAAATCAAACGAGAACAAATCTGTACATATAAGATTAATTTTCCGAAAAAATATGCCCAGTAGTCACAATAAACAATGAACAGATACTGGGAGCACAAACTGCAAAATATCTAGGCTTGCACATACATACATCCTGACATCTTATGAGAAAGAAAAAACAAATAAGCTACAAAATAAATGAACTACTGTGGCTAATTTTTGAATCGATAATCAGACTAATAAGGACTTGTGGTTTAGAATTTTGGGGTTGTGCGTCTAAATCCAATATCTATATAATACAAAGATCACAGTCTAAAATATCAAGACAAAATGTGAATGATCTATGGTTTGTTGCAGACCATATACTACATACAGATTGACAGATACTAACTGTGCAACAAACAATCAGCAAGAAAGCCATGAAACACCCTAATAAAATAGAATAGAAATATTTGTCCAGGACTCTAAATAAATGATAATCTCATGAGACGATACTGGGGAATACACCGTCATCCAGTCCAATAAAGTCTTGTAGCTGTTGGCCAATGGTAGATGCAACGTAAGGGCAAGCGTTATCATATAATCAAAGCGACATTGATTTGTCTGCGCCGATTTTTTCTTGATATAAGTAGACAATTTACTGAGCTAAGTTGCATATCTAACAACGTTTACCATCTCGTTATGTAATAATTCATAATACAGTAAACCCTGCGAATTCCAAAAACAACAAAGTTGAACCTCTTCGCGGAACTTTTTACCTATTTTCGGTTGAGTTGATAGTTTTTTTGTTCACGCGGTATCCAGAAGGTACGACATGTATTGTTCTTATAATAAATCCATTATTCAGCTTCCGTAATCAGGTCAGAGAAAAATTCTTCGCGTTGCGGTAGAAGTAAAATCGATTGAAAGATAGCGACTTGAACATCACGATAGGCATCTGTGAGGACGTATGGTACTTTCAAGCCAAAAATTTCCGATACCTCAGCTCGTACACGTGGTATTTCACTGAATGGTAACTATAGTCATGAATGGTGGTAACCGGATTTAACTGTAACTCGCAGCACTAATCTTTTATCGAGGGCAGTCTTCCTATAGGCATGGTTAACTTGGAATAACTCTGCAGGGGCGTGCTAGCCTACCAGGACGCCGGGAAATTACCCATTGGACCGTCGCTGTATTTGATAATTCATATAAAAATTGAAATATATATTAGTCAATAGTGCGATGACGGGAGATAGTAGCTTTGCTAATAAATATAAAATAATGGTTTTATGTCATTATATATTACGAAAGAGCTGCATCAACTAAAATTATTTTCAGCTACATTTGATGTTTTACTATTACAAGGCCGTACTCAATCCTTTTTTCGTATTCTGATTTGCTGTTCTAAATGCTATCCGAGTATATCTTTCATTCAAATTTGAAATGCAGGGTCACTAAGTTATTTTTTTTTTTGTGAAAATTTTCGAAAATTCATGTGATTATGTAAAATTTTATATCAGCATAATTATTAAATATTTTAAATTAAAATTTTGAATGTAGATGAATAAAGTTTGGGTCTTTCGGACGCTGTTAATACAAGTGAATCTTATTCTATAGGGTGTTTACCAGAACCGAATAATTTGTGAGATGTTTGGAAATCCATAACTTCGTTATTTTGAATGGAACACCCCATATTTTTCTGAGGCTTTCATTAGAACAAAATGCAAAGGACATAACATTTAATTTCTCTAATAAAACAAAAATAGAAAAACTGACTTATTTTTCAAATCTCATTCTCCGCAACCAGAGAAAAGTGAAATTACCTTTTACAACAAATCAAATTTTTATCGCGAAGATGGATCTTAGAGAATGTGGTTATCATATGATATTAATTAATAGAACATTAATTAATAATAATCTTTGACGTACATACTAAGAGTCAAACGGTTGCTTTGAAGTTTTCTCAAAAAATATGTTTGTATAGAATAATTATGGCCTGCATTTTTGCTGAAAACCCTAGCCTGCGCTATACCCTACCCAGCACATCCCTGTACTTCTGTCTCTAGTTTTTGAATATCCAAACCATCAAAACTCTGATGAATTGTTTGCAAATCCAGCTCCGAATGCTGTGCTGTTATTATCAGCCACAGCTAGCGCGGTTTGGTCTCGTTGTCGGTTGCCCAATTTTTTTTTTTACACTGACTCGAGCAATTGCGGAAGTGCATTTGTATTTCCACATAGCAAGAGCGTATAAAATGCTCTACAATATATTGATTCTAGAATAGAGTTGAAAGAAATTAAGTGAAAACAGGAATTATTCCTGTGTCAAGCCAATAATTTTAATTGGTTAAATTTAGCATATTGTTTATATATATATTATAAAATTTGAATATTCACAATACGTTATGGAATTTGTTATGATTTATCTAATTTGGACCCTTATCAAAATGACAGTTTGTGTTTCAAAGCAACAAACCGCTAATCATAGCTCCTGTATGACAACAATAAAATCATAATAATAAGAAGTTTAAGGCAGAATAAATTCTGAATATGGTAGATTATGGTGCCAGGATCGGCTCAAATGCTGTTTTTTATATCTATTGAGTGGTTTTTTGAGAAATGCGATTGATTCTATAGTTGATGTAAAAAAACTGCGAAGTAATAAATTTCGTTCATTACTAAGTCAATCATAATACAATTTTATATCCATTTTCCATCCATTTGGTCGCCTTAAAAGCTACAGATTGATTGAATATAGAATCGGTCCTAGATAGTACTTTTATAAAAACAGTTGTTTACAGGAAAAAGACATAAGAGCTTTGTTGTTAGAACCAGTACTTTATATTTTCATTAAAATTTATTCTACAAAATTTATAGACAAAGTCATAAATTTTATTGATTATCCATTTTGTTCTACGAAAATATTCTACAATTCAACTAAAACTATTCTCCAACACACTTAATTTTGATTTTTATAATCCTTATTATTATTTTTATTAAATAATATTTAGTACGTATAAAAACTAATTATTTTCACTGGCTTTTGTTGACAATGATAATAGCGATCGTTGAAGTTCTCATAAATGCTCAAATAATTGAGAATTTCATATGTAATTTTCCATGTAATAGAGTACACAGAGTAAGAGTGAATAGTATAAATAGTCAAGTAACTTAAATTTATCAACACATTACCAGTATCTATAGTAGAGGGCGCCACCTATGCCGTTAAAACATCATAACTCTTTTGTGCCACACTGTATATATTTCCTTTTTAAAGGTACTGTCATTTCATCATATTTTTCATGTAAAAAAGGTTTATTTTCTGAATGTTGATACGTGCTACCGTTTCTAAAATAATCGCTTTTGAAGATTGCAGTCCTCTTAATGGAGACCACCTCGAACATTCGCCATCGAAAACAGTTTTTTTTATTTTTAAATTAATTATAAAGTTGTATTATTTTTATTTGAAAGTCCATCTCAAAAGCTCACAACATATAGTCGGATCATTTTATGTCACTTGCACATCATCATTAGTTGCATTAAGTTACGACAAAAGTTTGACATGCGCGTTAAAAAGTTGGAATACTAGACTAGACACATGTCGAACTTGTGTCGTAACTTAATGTTACAAAAGATGATGTTAAAACGAAGATCAATTGATCCAACTATAGGTATGCACCTATATAGTTTGAAGTTTAACCTGTTTTACGTAGAAAATATGATAAATTAAGGATATCTATTGAAAATAAATGTACAGTGTGGCATAAAAAAGTGATGATGATTGAGAGCACGGTCTTATAGACAGGTCTTCACACTAGTAGTAGTGAGGGTCAACTCTTATGTTGTAAGAATTTAGTTACTAAAATTGCCACAAGGAGCGTCATAGTCGAGGAGGCCAACTGTGCGGGTAAGAGACAACAACAACAAGTTGTTGTTATTGTCTCTTTTTTCGCACATTCTACATTTCTCTAGCACAACTGTACTCCTTGACTATGACGCTCCTTGTGGCAGTTTTAGTAACTAAATTCTTACAACATAAGAGTTCACCTCTACCAATGATAGTAAGATAGCAGTGTGAAGACCTGTCTATAAGACCGTGTTTTAGAGTCATACAAAGTAATGTATGTGGCGCCCTCTACTAGGTACTGGAAATGTCTTAATAAATTTGAGTTTTTTGATTTAAAAAACCTCACGTACAAACTTTTTTATCCATATTCGAATGTGCTCTGTAGTTATGTGGAGAGATCATGGAAAAAAATAACTTTGACACTCTGTATCTCTATAGCTAATTCTAATTATCTTCATATGATAAATTCACTCTTGCTCTGTGTACCATTACTTGCGGTCCGGCCTGTACATAAACTAAAACAGTAATATAAGGCACAGGACACGCACAGCGTACTTTTACGCACATACTGA
>JAZBGX010002660.1:0-12010 GCA_037414775.1 Zonitis immaculata | reverse complement strand
GGCAATTCAATTTAATATTTTCGATTATTATTGTTATGAAATTAAATTTATAGACATGTGCTGAATATTTGAAGACATCACAAACGCACGGCCATAAATGGATACGTTTATTACAACATGAACGTGAACAAAGACAACGCTTACAAGAAATGGTTGAAACATTAGCGCAACAACATTCTAAATTAGAACAAGCAGCCAATGCACATACACATCGACCAACAGGTAATAATAATGATAATAAAACAAAAACAAACAAGAACGATTGACCTTAAAAAGTTTTCCTATATGTATAATTATTGCTAATTTAGTAGTTAAATAAATAAAAAAAAAAATGTGAAACAAGAACATGATAAGTCGACGTGATATGATTGGTGGGCAATTTTTAATGGTGTCTTTGATTATTGAGTTATGTTGAAAGTATTAAAAAAAATAATTAAACTCAATGGTAATTGATAGAAATTTATTGAAAAAATCTGTTTAACCAATCAATTTGTATGAATTTTGTGATAATGATGTGTATATGTCATAACCTCACTTTTCATTGATTTTTATTTTGATGGATTTTTGAAGTTGTTGTTTTTTTTAAATATTTTTTAGGTGTTGGGAGTGACGAAGAAGATGAAAATGAATTTTATGATGCATTAGCTGAAAATTCTAGTAATAACAATAATAATAATAATAATAATAGCAACAATAATAATAATAATAGTAACTTAACAACAGATGGTGGTCATTTTACATTAAATATACCAACAAATAGTAATAAATCTCGTCGACGTAATAGTTCAGATAGTTCAAGTGAAGCCGAAGAAACAACAGATACTAAACAGGTTTAATTTTCTATTATATACACATATATAATAATAATAATAATAAGAAATACTAAAGATGCCATCGACCTTATCAATTTGTAAATAATGATAACATTGAAATATTTTATCATAATTGTAATTGATAGTAATTTATCTTTATTGTTTTAGTTTGATTAAAATATGCGTTATGGCAAGGTATCTTTTATGTTTCTATCAATTCTATATAAATTCTCTATAAAACATTGTTTTATTGTATTTTCATTTTAAGGTGGTTGTGGTGACTGGTAAGTCAACAACAACACCAACAGTGGCGGCAACAACATCTAATACCGGAACACAACAAGCAAAAACAACAAATAAACGACAAAGGCGTACATGTGTGCCTGATAAACCAAATTATCCATTAAATTTATGGAGTATTATGAAAAATTGTATTGGTAAAGATTTATCAAAAATTCCAATGCCTGTTAATTTTAGTGAACCATTATCAATGTTACAACGTTTAACTGAAGATTACGAATATGCCGATATTTTAGATATTGCTGCAATGTATTATTTGTGGTTGTTTTTCCTAAATTATTTATCAATAGTAATGTTATGAAAATTTTAGGTGTAAAGATCCATGCGAACAATTGGCTTATGTTGCTGCATTCACTGTATCAGCTTATTCAACAACAAGTTGTCGTACAGGCAAACCATTCAATCCATTATTAGGTGAAACATATGAATGTGATCGTCGTGATGATTTAGGTTGGCGTGCAATAAATGAACAAGTATCACATCATCCGCCAATGGTAGCACAATTTTGCGAAGGCAAATTATGGAAATGTTGGCAAGAATTTACAATGACATCGAAATTTCGTGGTAAATATTTACAAGTAATACCATTAGGTACAGCACAAGTTGAATTTTTAAATGATGGTAATAGATATTCATGGCGTAAAGTAACAACAACTGTACATAATATAATTGTTGGTAAATTATGGGTAGATCAACATGGTGATATGGAGATAATTGGTAAAGGTCCAGCTACCGGACTGAAATGCCATTTAAAATTTATACCATATTCATATTTTTCGCGTGATTCACAACGACGTGTCAAAGGTGTTGTTATGGATCAAACTGGCTCTGTTAAATGGGTAATTAACGGTACATGGGATGATAAAGTTGAAATTGCACCAGTTATAAAATCAATAAATAATAATTCGGATAATCCAATATATGAAACTGGCCCATCAATAATTGCATGGCAACGTCGTATGCCACCAGAAAATGCCGAACGTGCATATAATTTTACATTATTAGCGGCACAATTAAATGAAATGGAAGATGGTGTTGCACCAACTGATTCACGTTTACGGCCTGATCAACGTTTAATGGAAGAAGGTAAATGGGATGAAGCTAATGCTGAAAAAATACGTTTAGAAGAGAAACAACGGGCTGTACGTAGACAACGTGAGGCTGAAGCTGAAGCGGCAGCTGCCGAAGGACGTCCATATGAACAATATAAGCCTCTATGGTTTGAACAAACAAATGATGAAGAATCTGATACGATTGTACATGTTTATAAAGGTACATATTGGGAATGTAAAGAGAAACAAGATTGGTCACAATGTCCTGATATATTTTAAAAAAAAGAACATTACTATTATATATCTTCCATTTAGGTTTTCTGATCATATTATCTTAGCTTCTTGACGTAATAATTGCCCTCAATATTATTATTATTATTTTTAACAAATTATACTCTGGTATGGGTTGAATTTTAAACAATACGCTATTTAATCTTGTTTTTTCTTGTACATACATACTTAAAGCAAAATTATAGAACAGTCATTTTGTCTGGTTTTCTTTTGTTTTGTTTTGTAAATAAATGAATGAGACGATGGAGTAAAAATGATCGAATTTGTTGAAAAAATTTCCAATTTTGTTTTTGTGATAAAATTTCGCGTGTCTGTATATATATGATTGGTTCCTTATCAATTTATATCTGTTAACAATTTGTATATATCATTATATTATAATTAAAAAAAAAAATGATTGAAATAAAAACGGCTTTATTGTAGAATAATTTTTCGAGAATTTGATGTATACTTGGTTGCATAAATAAATTAAAAATTACTAGAGCGCCATCTATTTTTATTTTAAATTAATGAACCATTTACAGTTCGGTATGAAGTTGGCTGTGATTGGTGGCGACGGGTGCGGCCATATTGGTAGAGTTTCGATATCACGACATCACACAACGACCGTGAATTTTTCTTATCATTTCTTTTTTTTGGGGTAAAAAAACAATTGGCAAATTAATTAATACAATCATCTATCAATATTAATTGTATTGTTCCAAACTATATATAGATTAATAGAAATTTCGAAAAAAAAAATTGTTTAAATAACACAATGTTTGAACGAGAAGATAATGTATATAAAGCCAAATTGGCTGAACAAGCTGAACGTTATGATGGTAAGTGCCTATTTCTTATCAAATATCAATGAATTAATTATATATAAGAGAAAATTAATCAATTTTCATTCAATTTAACTGGAAAATATTCGACTTTATTTGTCAATTCATATATAAATTATTTTTTTTGTTTGGGTTAAAACGATTTTTTTCCATTATTTATCGATTTTTTATTAATCATTTTTATTTTAGAAAATCATTGATGTTTTAGTCATTTAATTGTGAAAAAAAAACTTTAAAAATTCGAAAATTCATTTAAAGAAAATGGTTGAAAAATTGACATATTGTCTTTTGTTTTATTCGAGAAATTTTATTTATCAAAGCCGGCTTTGTTCTCATTTTATTTATTTGAAATTGGGGAAAAAATAATTTCCGGTCCTTATTATAAACAATATTTCTTTGTTTCCGGTTTATTAGTAAATCATCTAATTTGCTCGATTATTACATATTCTCAACGGTTATTGAATAAATTATCTTATAATAATGTAGTAGTGGTAGTAGGCGCAAGTTGTAAGTTTACAGACGTAAGGGGACGTTTTTATTTTCAACAATAACCTAACCTTTTTCGATTTTAATTATCTGATAATATTCAAAGATATAAATTAAATATTTAATGACGTAATATTAATAATCTCTATCAAATCTAAACTTGAAACAATTGATGGTTCATTAACCGGTAAATGGTGACGTGATTGGTAATCATTTAAATTTCTTTCTCTCTATATTCCAATAGGAAAGAGAGAGATGATTGGATTCTGAAAAGAATTTTTAAGTTTATTTTATTTTCGTGACGTTATGATAAGATAAATATTAATGTTGATAAATTGATTATGTATACATTTTTTTTTTTTGTGATAATTTGATTTTCCTCCCCTCCTTTACACATTTTCTAGAAAATGATCGTACGGGTAATGGCGGCGGCGGCGGCGGCGGTAGTGGTGGCGATTTTGCTACCCTTCGATTCAACTAATCGATAAATTGTGCAGTTGTTTGGCAAAAATTCTTGGCATTTTACTAATGATTTATGGGAAAATTCTTTTACTAGATAACACTATTATTATTATTATGGGGGAATCTCGATTATATGGAAATTGATTTTTTTTTAATTGGGAATATGCAAAGAATTTATTATAGCTATTCATAGAAAAAGTGGGGGTGGAGCCGTTTGAGGCATTTAAATTTTTTTTAGATATTTGTTTGAAAATTTCAGGGAAAACTAAATCGTTTCCTGTTAAAAATAGACGTATTGTAGACGATATTTGTATTGTTTATGCTAATTCGAATTTAAATTTCCCATTTTCAATATAAATATATACAGGAGCGTGAAAGATTTATAAGATTCGATTAATGTTGTTTTTATTATTGTTTCGTTAAAGAAATGGTTGAAGCTATGAAGAATGTAGCTAAATGTGATTTGGAATTAACAGTTGAAGAGCGTAATTTATTATCAGTTGCATATAAAAATGTGATTGGTGCACGTCGTGCATCATGGCGTATAATATCATCAATTGAACAAAAAGAAGAAAGTAAAGGTAGTGATGAAAAATTAGAAATGATACGACAATATCGTGGACAAGTTGAGAAAGAATTACGTGATATTTGTTCAGATATATTATCAGTATTGGATCAACATTTAATACCAGCTGCATCTACTGGTGAATCGAAAGTGTTCTATTATAAAATGAAAGTAATTATCAGAATTTTAATATCATTCAGTAGACTATTGTTGATGATCTAACGTTTGAAAATAATGATGCACTCTCGAAAAAAAAAAGATTTCCGTACAATTTCGTACATTTTTGTATGATAATAGTGTGTACCAATATAAATTATTAGAGGCTCTAAAGCTGTATTGTGTAAACAACCAAATTCAGATTCAATTAATTTTTGTATTTATGAGAAATAGCACTTGTAAAAAAAAATAGAAAATCCTATCAAACTAGCTATTGTACATTGTTGCAGTTTATTGTTCTAAAAGCTGATCGATAATTTATATTCATGTTCAAATTCTGTATCACACAATATCGCTTTAGGTCGTTGGTTGACTCAATCGAGTATTATTCATAGAAGAAGTTGAAAACGAGCTTGTATCATTATTTTTAAGTGTACAGTTTAGACGCCTGTATAAAATATATTTATAAATTGAATTGTTTTTTCTAGGGTGATTATCATCGGTACTTGGCTGAATTTGCAACAGGTAATGATCGTAAAGATGCAGCTGAACATTCATTAGTTGCATATAAATCAGCTGGTGATATTGCAATGAATGAATTACCACCAACACATCCAATACGTTTAGGATTGGCATTAAATTTCTCTGTATTTTATTATGAAATATTAAATAGTCCAGATAGGGCATGTCGTTTAGCTAAAGCTGCATTTGATGATGCCATAGCTGAATTGGATACATTATCGGAAGAAAGTTACAAAGACAGTACATTAATTATGCAATTATTACGTGATAATTTAACATTATGGACCAGTGATATGCAAGGAGATGGTATGTATTAATATTTATTTATTAATTCATTTATTATTATCATCAATTTTGATTTTAATTTAGAAAAAAATTTAGGTGAAGCTGAACCCAAAGAACAACTTCAGGATGTTGAAGACCAAGATGTGTCGTAAAAGTTTTTTTTTTCATTCATTATTAATTTTTTTTTTTCTTCAAAATACAACCAATTTTTCCATTTATTAAAAATTAACAACAACAACAACAACAAACAAGAGCAAATAATCGAACTTAATCCAGTGCTGTGTAGTGTATTTTTGGGCTAATATTTCTACAATATTTGATAAAAAAAAATTATTAGCCCTTTTCTCAGACATTTTTCGATTTTTAAAACAAACAAAAAAATTATTATTACAATAATTATATTGAAACACAAAAAAAAGAAAGAAAGAAAAACGGTGGTCGGGAGCAATTTTTAATTTTTTTGTCTAACTCTCGTTTATTTTATCCGTTTCATTATTTCCAAAAAAAAAAAAAATTAATTTTTAAAATGTCCCGAATCTCTTGATTTTTGTTTTTGTTTCTTTAAACAAAAAAAAAACAAAATCACATACAGAATGGCAGCCTTTCTAAATATTCCCATCAAAAAAAAAAAAACGTTCCCCGACAAATCGTTATTAATATTATTTCCTTGTAATAATGAAAAACAAAAGAGTAATAACATTATATCAGTCTTGTAGTATTTAGAAATTTGTACATTATTTCTCTATCTCTCTCTTTATTATCTTATAATATTTTGGTCTATAATCTTTTCGCTCTCGCTGTTATATGTTTATTTTTCCGGCTTTTGTTTCTCTGATAAATTCCATTTTTTCTTTTGTATCAATTTTTTCTTTTCTTTTCCTTTTTTTGATTAATGAAAAATTATATAATAATAATATGGACAGTATTGTTAGAAAACACGCGCATGTTCCCGTACAAATTGCATTCCGTACTTAATTCTGTTTGTGTTTAATTAATTGGAAATTTTCTTGAAAGATCAATTTGTAAAAATCATATTTTTATTATTATATTTTTTTTTTGTAATTTGAAATTTTTTAGAAGAAAATAACAGTCGACAATCTTTTTTTTTTTGGTGTTTATCCGGTATTTCACACAATTTTCGTCATAATTTCGATAAAAAATTAGTTATTACATCACGAATAATGTTGCTGTTTTGTTTTTGTTTTTTAACAAAACAAAAAACGTAGTTTTGTATTGTTTGAATTTTTTTGTACTTAAATTTCGTTGCCCTTCCAATTATTTTGGTGGTTGTGTTTTTTTTTGTTTTGTTCCTTTGAGTATATTAGAATCATGGAAATTGTGTCTGTATTTTTTTGGATTTTTTGCAAATTTTGTCGGAAAATTGAGTAGAAGAGTTTTGCCTGTTTTTTCTTAATCAATTCAAATTGAAATAAATTACTATTTAATAATAATAATGATTATGACATTTTTTGGCTGTTAGTGTTTTCTTTAATTATTGATTATAGTTTTATAAAAATGCATTTTTAACGTGCGTATGGATGTAAAAAAAACTATGGAAAATAAATTAAAAAACAAAACCGCTGTGTAGATTGATTTAAAAATTAAATAAAGAAATCGATGTATTATTATAAAATTAATTTAAAGACAATCGTATCATTTCACCTAAAATTCGTCATATAAATTAAAGGAAATTGTTTTTTTTAATTTTAATCCGGTCCTGTTGTAGATTTGAATTTACCGCGTTTTAATACCAACAGTTCTAATAAATATAGATCCACGAATTGTTTCTTTATTTAAAATTACTAAACCTTTACAATTATTTATTAAAAACAAATTGAGCAGAATTTTTAAAATAATTAAGAAAATTATCAATTTTTTCACTTAAATAATTCCATAAAAGATAATTGTTTATTACCAACCTAAATGAATTAAGTAACCAAATTATAAAATCTCACTATAGTGAAAATAATGGAGTTTTGAAAATCTGTACATATTTTTAAAGAAAATTAAGAAAAACCAAAAAAAACAATGGCAGATATTTTATTTTATCGAATTATCAATAATGAAATAGATTTAGACGAATTTATTAATTGGTTGTTGGAATTCAAATCAAAAAACGTTAGATAAAACATAACCTCAAAAATTACAATAATATAACCTAATTTTTTTTTCAGACTTCAAGATTATTAAATGAATATAATCAAACTGATTTTATAACATATTTCATCAATTTTATCCATCAAGATATACCAAAGTATGTAATTAGTGAAAATATGGTTCTATTAAATTGTCGTTAATTTTTTGTTTTATAATCAATTACAGATATTGTTCGAAATGGAATGAAATTTCAACAGCAAATTTAGACGATTCGATCAATCAAACTATCGAAATTAATAAATCACGTAGTTTTCCTTTAGATTTAAGTGATAGTATTGATAATTTACAATTAACAAGTACACCGAAAATGGTAAAGAAACAATATTATTAGTTGATAAAAATAAAAATCTATGTTACTATATTTCAGTTGAAAAATAATTCCGATAGTAATATTATTAATAATAGTTATTTGAGTCCAATATCGCCATTATATCAACAACAAAATCGTGAACAACAACGTACAAGTTTGCATGAAAAATCACCAATTTGTTTGGGTGATTTTATTGTCGATAAACGATTTTCGTCGAATTCAATTAAAAAGAAAATTAGAAATAATAGTAGTTTTGATAATAAACAACGACGTATTAAGCCAACGAATTTAATTGAGAGAATGAATAAATCGGAACATTTTGAGAATAGTTTTAATTTTCTACAAAATACTACAGCAGATCATTGTGATCGTTATAGTTTAGAAATGTTGGTGAATAGAAATCAACAAAAAACAACGATAATTAAGAAAATTACTAGTGAAAATTTGATAGAAATCGAAGCTAAATTAAATCTAGTGAATTACAAACAACAATTGGATAAAATTATTAAAATCTATATAGTCTTATTGGATAATTCGTTGATTTTGAATTTATTGAATGAAATTCATTTTTTATTAACGTTATTATTGAAAAAACAATACAAATTAGTTGATAATCATAATAATTTAGAGAAATTACCAATCGACGATGTACAACAACTATTCGAAACTAATCACAATTTAATTTATTTTATTACAAATATTCTACAATCACAAATTAGAATTTTCGAAAATTTCGATAAATTATCGTTGAAATTTTTGATGGACAATCAACGATTGTTGGAATTTGTACCAGAATTTGTTGCGAAATTGACGGGAATCTATGAAAATAAATTAAATGAACGTATTATTGATTCAGAAACCATAACAACTAATGCAACCGTAGAAATGGTGGTTTGTTTTAATATTGATACCGATAATCGTGAGAATTTCCCAAATGATTTATCATTCCATTCGTTTCGTAAACAACGCGATTTATTCTATGAGATTCTATATATATGGGAATTACAACATACAAATCAAGATTTCAATTATTTTTTATGTTTGAATGGTAAAATACGAACGTTATTGAATTTATGTAATAATGAATCGATGAATTTTGTACATTTAGCAAGATTATTTCGATTAGAATTAATTAATTATTGTATCAATAATAATAATAATAATGGTAATAGTCAAGGATTGGACGAACAACAAATTATAGCAAATCTACCACCGATCGATATTGAAAAATTTAATCGTTTAAAAAAACGTCTAACAACAAAAGATTTATTAACAACAATAACACCAACAACAATATTTATTGGTAGAGAGGAGTTTTTTAAAGATTTCTTATTAACAGCCAATCATTTCAATTTCAATCGACATCTGTGCGATACATTGATTTGTGAAATTATTGAATTGAATGAGACGAATTTCAATTTTACCGATTTAGGCAATAGTGAAGGTAATTATTTTTTATTATTTTTTTGTGTGTTGTTGTTGTAATTGTTTGTTTGTAGAAATTGAAGTAGATTCAGCTACGAAAAAATCATTCTATTTATGCATAAAATCATTACGTTTATTGGCGAAATTTCTTGGTTTCATTGAATCATTACCATATAAAACTGATATGAATAATTTGACGCAAAATTTAATTAGCCAACATATAAAAGTACGGGGTCAGGTCAGTATACACTATTTTTCAATCAAATTTAAAAATGAGACTGTATTGGAAGAAAGATAGAGAGAAATAGATAGAGTTGAATAGAGAGAGAGAGAGAGGGTGGAAGTGAGAGAAAAACTGGGACAGATAATGTAAAAGAGAGGGAACAAGAATCTGGATGAAAAGAGTTGGGAGATGAAGATGATGGAACGAATGTGAGGAGTTGGGGTGAGAGAAAAGACAAATAGTTAAAGAAAAATAGAGAGAATAGAATATGAGAGAGAGAGAGAGAGAGAATTAAAATAAAAAGGAAATATAGATAAGGCACAGGCCACACACACATCGTACTTTTACGTACGTATTGGGTCGTTGTCTCTTTATATAAGTACGAGCGAGATCACAAATATCTCTATCTCGTCCGCACTTATATAAAGAGAAACATCTGACCCAATACGTATGTGTCCTGTGCCTTAGGCGTAAGGAAAGAGAGAGATAGAACGTGAAGATAATGTTCTTGAGATTATTAACAAAAACGGATCAATAAAAATGTATTCAAACAGAGATCAAGAGAGAAATACATAGAGTTGAATAGAGATAGAAATGAAAAGAAAGATTGAGGGAGATACCAATATTGTGAGAGAGAGGACTAGAGGTTGAGTGAGAGAGAAAGGGGTAGGGAGTTGGTGAGAGAGAGATGAAAAATTTGAGAAGTAGAGAATGACAAGAAAAGGAGTGTTCATAGGGGGGAGGAAGACGGAGAGATAGTGACTAGAGAGTTAGTGCTTTAAAAAGAAATGTAGTGTTGATGGGAGTGGGAGAGATAGAAAATTGGGAGTTAGAGAGACAGAGTTGGAATAGAAAAACAGGGATATGGAGTGACAGAGTTGTGAGGAAGACAAGGAATTAGCGAGGGGGAGAGGCAGAAAGAAGCTATCAAGAAGGGGGCGGACAAGTGTGACTTGGAAAGAGAGGTATAGAGAGATAGAGGGAAGGAATGGCAGAGAGTTGGAAGGTGAGACAAGGAATTGGGGTAAGGAAGAGAGATATCTCGATGGGGTGGTTAGAGATAGATAGAGTGGAAAAAAGGTATGGTGGAGAGAGGTTGTAGCGAAACAGAAAGGTTAGTAGGTTGACCAGTAGCGAAAAAATTAAAATATAGAGCAAGAAATAGAATTATAGGAGAGAGAGAGAGATAGGATGACAGATGAAGTAGAATTGATAAAATAAGCAAAAAAAAAGGGATTGATTGTTTGTAATTGTTTGTTTTTTTTAGGTTCAACCAAATTTCGACGTAAAATCAATATTGGAAGAATCAATAAATCGTAAATCATTAATTTTATCAATACCATGGTTAACAGTCTATTTATCAATGTTAGATTATATAACATTACGTTTACCATATTATATAATAATTGGTAAAATATTATTCGAAATTTATGGTAATTTCAAATTTCATTTGACAAAAAATCAATATTTAATTAAATTTTGTTTAAACGAATTATTCGAATTACGACAATTTCCAATTGACGATTACTACAATTTCATATTCAATAATAATAATTATTATTATCATAATATGGATATAAATATTGATGATAACGACGAATATATGATAAGACTTGATGATTATAATATAATCGATCAAAATTTATTTAATTTATGTTGTCCGAAATTGATTGAAATTAAAAAAATCTTATCATCATCATCATCATCAACAAATTATAATAATCAAGAACAATCGATAATGCCAACTATAAAACATTTAACACCAATAACAACATTAGAAACAATTGATGATATAAATCGTAGAAAATTAGAACAACAATTAGAGAATGTTTTCTTAAATAGTCAACCAATATCGATACGTAAAACAATTGAATTTATTAGTGAACGTATAGCATCTGTTAGTATCAAATTTATTATACAACAAATATTACCAAAATTAAAACAGAATTATATAAAAGAATTCCGTAAATTCTTATTATCATCAAATAATAATAATAATAATAATAAGGAACAATTATTATTAATTGATAAATACAAATTGAATTGTTTAAAACAATTACAACAGAAATGTTCCGATGATATTTTAGAGATAACAACGGAAAAAATTACATTATCAATTGATACATTAATTAGTTTGGAT
>JAZBGX010002659.1:0-12011 GCA_037414775.1 Zonitis immaculata | reverse complement strand
GATTCAATTTGAGCGTATTACAGAAAAAAAATGGGTAGAAATTTATTATTATTATCATTATTATTATCTTGATATGAATGTTTGATTACTTAATTATTTCTGATGTAATTGCGATAATTATTATTTGTTTATGATAAATTCATTGTTTAGAAATTTTGTATGAATGTTTGATGAAGGTATTTTAGGAATTAATTGTGGATTATCATTATTAACAATAAACGACCGTCCATCAATAGAGATTTTGTTGAAACTTGATAATCTGAAACAACAAGCGTTGACCCAATTCCGGATTATTCAGAAATTTATTTCAATTAGGTTGTGTGAGAAAATCTTCAACTTCCAAAAAGCGTTACTATTTCTCGTTTTTTTTTTATCGGAAAATTGTGAGAAATTCTGGATTGATTGTAAATTTGGTTATAAAGCTTTACTGTGTTTTCAAACTAAAAATTTACAGAAATACATACTAAATCTCTCTCTTACATTTTCTTAATAGTTTGAGATCATCAGAGAGTTGACATGAAAATAGAGGAGAAAAGATCAGAGCCGTCATCAAATATTTCTTTCTAAAGAAATATCTATCTATAAGGCATATATACGCCAACCTGGTAGAGACATTGGGGAATATTCTACAGTTGGTAAAGACGACCACCACGTCTCACACAGTTAAAAATGTGAAAAAATGCGGAGATTAGCTGACCAAACATTAACTATCAGAAATTTAGTTAAGCCCTATACGAAAGTTTACATGAAGAGTACGTTGAGTCCGCTCATTGAGTACCCAGAAACGTAACCGCCGAACGGATAAAGAAACGAGTCGACATTTCAAGAGCGAATCTAGAATATTAACAGGCTGATCCACATAGATTTTTGACTTGATTTGTGACCTGGATTCATCACTTCGATCCTGAGACTAAACAACAATCGATGACTCGGAAACGACCGTCTCCATCGACAACGGAAAAATTCAAAATCGCAAACTCCGTTTTTGGGGAATATGAAACAATAGTTAGAGTGGATTATTTGTAAAAGTAAGCTGACCACTTAAGAGGATTGCAGGAAGTTATCAAGGCAAACAGCGAGCTGTGATAATGTTTCACTAGGTAAACGTATCCACAGTCGCAATTACTGCCATTCAAGTTTTACTTCAACAACCATCGTATACACCAGATCTAGCATCCATCGACTTTCAATTCTCTCTCGGGCTTAAGGAGCAGCTCAGAGGCACGAAGTTTGAAGGCAACAGCGAGGTGATTACTGCTGTAGATGCCTTTTGGTAGGGTCAAGTTAATTTTTTTTCAAAACAAATTTGTTTTGTCATTGTCATTACTTTTGGATATCTCCTCGTATTTACTTTTGGTACTGAAATTTTCACATTTCCAGAAGCTCAAATTACAATTTAATTTTAACACAATATTTTCCGGTGAAATTCTATATTTATTGACGTTCAATTTCCATGAACTTGATTCTTATATAATTTATTATTTTACAATTTTTCGAGCAAATACATGCTAAATTTTTTGATCATAATTTCTCTTCAAGTAATGAATATTTTGATATTTCTCAAGTAAAGTTTCTTTCAAAAATTAAATAACATATTGAGAAATTTATTACATTTTTCTGCAAAAGTCCGGTTTTCATTTTCACTGTGAAATTTCAACTTTACTGTAATTAAATTGTCGTGACATTTTGACATTGTTTTTCATCTAGCTACACCTGACGGAAATAATAATAAAAAAAAATTAATTTAAACTTGTACCGCTTACTATTTTCATTTTTTATTATAATTTTTCCATCTGGAATGTAAACTTGATTTATTCACTTTTCCATACTTGTCCATAATATTAATTAATATTTTCTTTCAATTCCAAGATTTTCCTTTGCAAAATTTCTATAATAATCTAATTTCTACAAAAATTCCGGTAGTATTTCCATTATTTATATTCGTGGAAATTTTAACTTGTAATTAAGTTGCTATGAAATTTTTACGTTTCTAATTAAAATCTCAGATTTCATCGTATAATTTTCCTCATTTTTCATCAGGTTTTTTTCCCTAATTCATTCATAATTGAAGCAATCTAGTAATTTTCTTTCAAATCGTAGAATTTGATACTTTTCAATTAAAACTTCAAGTGCAAATCTATTAGAAAAAAAAAACATTTCTACTATAATCAATAGCCCAACAACAATCTATCTTAACGAAGTTCCAAGAATTACAGACATTTTTTTGAGTCACAAAGACAAATTTGTTATTCCAGTCAGTGTCAAGAAAAAAAATAATAAACGTAGAACAAACGGTTTTGATTAATCATCGGCTATTTTTTGAGGTGGCTTGCTATTAGATTTTTTATTGTTGAACACGTTGGGTGTTAAATAGTAGCAGGTGGCATACATTTCTTATTTAACATTTTATTACGAAAACAAAAAAAACAACAAACAAATGAACAGAACCCTTGTAAGGTCTTCAATAACAACATCGTGACCGTAAGCCGTGACAGTAACTGGCAAACCTATTAACGCGATGGCTATCGCGCGCCGTCTTCATGTCATGTTCAACATTTAACAACGGAATTACTCTAACATGGCTTTGTTGTTTTAATATTATATCAAAATTAAATGCAACCTTTAATTATAGCAATTTCAACCGACAGAAAAATATATAGAAACACCATCATTTAATTACATTATTTATTATAAACAATAAATAATTGGGGAAATAATAGAAGTATGTACAATACCCAACTTGAATATTTATATTTCATTATATAAAAGCCATTCGGAACAAATCCAAATTTAATTAAGAGAAGAGAAGCTGGAGTTTTTCAGGTAATTGTATTTCATGAATAAAAAATTAGATATTGATTAACTGTAATTGTCTCTTGGAAAATTGTAGTGGAAAATACAGAAGAAAATGTTTCAAATTTTTGATATATTCTCTGGAAACAATTGAATAACTGTAATTTTCGCTATTCAATACAAATTGCTGAGCAAATATGGAACATTATATAGCGAGCAATTTATTGAATTGAAGAACTCTTGATTGAATACTGTAACAGAATAGATACGAGCATGGCGAAGAACGAAAACGGTGGAAACAGTCGCAAATCTACTAGTTTTAGCTGTGGTCTCAACGATTTCATAAGGCAGTGTTCAGAGAATACTCAGTGACGCACTTCAAATGAACAAGATGTCCGCACGTTGGTAACACAGATTGTTAACTGCTGAGCAAAAGAAAGAATTGAGTTCACATTTTGAGAGCAAATCCATAATTCGGGCAGATTTTTCACTTGATATGTAACAATGGACGAGACCTGCTTTCAGTATTTCGCGGTCCCAAGATTCGATAAGTTGTGAACGACCGTCCTCACCGACACAGAAAAGATTCAAGTCGCAACTCAGTGCAAAGGGCAATGACGTCCGTTTATTGAGATACCGAGGAAATATTTATAGTGGAGACTTTTTCTGTTTGCCTGACTTGAGAAGCGGTTCAGGAGGAAGAAAGAATCAAAAATCGAGGTGATGGTCGATGGAGGAGCGTTTTGGGAAAGTCAAGATGAAGTTATTATTATTTTTTAAGGATTTTTTAGCAAATAACATTGTGTTCTATATTAATTGCATTACTTTTGGACCACCCCTCGTATATTTAAATTATAGGTACTTACCTAATGACTAGAAATTTTAATTTAAAAAATAATAATTATCCCAATAATTCCCAACTATTATAAAGTTGAATTTCCAGTGAGAAGGAGAAAATGGGAAGATTTAGAAAAGAAAAACAATTTTCTTTAGTTTAAAACTTTAAGATAGCTAAAGTTTTAATTATTCAAAATGAATGAATGATCGGACAATAGTTTAAAATTTTCCGGAAAATAACAAAAATCACATTCTAAGAGTGACAAAAAAAAGAAACAAACCATATAACATGAGAATCTTTTTGTTAGACAGAATTCATATAAATTTTTTCGTAATTAAAAAATTAACTTAAATAAGTTGCATTTTTGATTATAAAAATTTTATTATTATAAACAATAATAAAAAATAAAATAAAATTGAATATTCATATTAAATTAAATATAAAAGTTGGAATAATAGCACCTAGCAGCCATTTGGCACACACACTTTTAGATTAATAAATAAAAAAAATTAATAAAAAAGAAAACTTCAAATTCCATATATTTGTCGACTTATTTCTCAATTAAATTAATTATTAAATCAAACACAAAAACAAAAGCAACCAATCGAATATAGTTTGTAAGTTAATGTCAGTCAATTATAAAGGGGCGATAAGTTTTGATTACATCAAATTATTATGTTGGTTATTGTAAGGGTGGGTCGGTGGGCTATATATATATATAAGGGTGAATTGTCGAGCATATAACAAAGAGGACAATATTCGTCTATTATTCTTTATTTCTCTTTTGTTTCTCTATTTATTATCTAGTCTAACTCAATTTTAGAAAAATAGTTTTTGTTTGTTTGTGGTTTTTTTGTTTCAATTTTCTAATTCAAGTCTGGTAGGGGATAATGTTTTTGTTTTTTTTTTGTGGTTTGTCAGTTATTTTCATTTCATTTACAAGAAATAACAACAAAAACAACAACTACAACATTATAAAGGAGTTGCGAAAATAACAGGATTTGAAAAGTCACAATTTACATTTTATATAAAAGATATTATTATTATTATTATTATTATTATTTTGAAATACAATAGCATTTTTATGGGTGTCGTTTACAGTCATCCGAAAATAATTTAAACGTTTGTTTGTTCAACTTTAATGGTGGTGAAAAATTATTCGACTCTGTCACAATTTCACAAGCCCACAACAGAAATATGGTATAATATGTTTTTCTTATAATTGCTGTATTTATATTATGCAAATTTATTAGAACAACAAGAATAAAGCACATGAATATATCTGACGGAATGTTAAACAAGTTCTCACAACAAAAATTACATTAATTTGTTCTATTTTCAAATTCCTAACGAAAATCAAGAAAATTCTGATATCAAATTGCTAAGAACTGCAACTTTTGAAATGAAAAATTCAATATTTCGTTGCTGTGCAGTGTAAATTGCAATGGAAAATGACGACTTTGAATAGGAAAGCTATTAAGTAGGTATTCAAATATATTTCGACTTGTACTTCAAAAAACTGTAGAGGAACTAACATTTTCATTTGGAAAATAAAAAACTAAACGGAAAATCTATCACTTCAATGAAAGGGGAGAACTTTCCAATAAAAACATCTTGAAATTTCTAAAAATGTAGTTTCTTAATATTTTTAAAACGCAGGTGGTTTTTCTGAAATTGAGAGGATAAATAAGAAAAGTGTTACTACTGAACCTTGTCCGTATAGGTGGACCAAGCATAGATCGCAAGTGAATGTTTTGCAGGACATTTTGGCTAATCATGGGCTGAACAACGGTCGTTTTATCATATGCAAATTTTAATAACAGCCTATAAACGGATTGAACAAGGGTCGTTTTAACAACAATTAGGCCGTACACGGGCTAAGCAAGGGTCGCTTTAACAAAGAAAAAATTACTATAGAAGATTCGTATTTTAAGGAGCGTGAGCGATGCAAACTGTTTGAGTTTTTCACACACCGTACCTTATTACCGCAATAGCCCATGTAGGTTCAGAAGGTTTGCTCCGTTCATGTCCTCTCAAATGTGAATCTACTATACTGGCCGGAGTCGAATTCAAACCTACAAATTGTAGACTCAAGCTCATTGCCACCGGGTCATCGGGCTTTTTGATAAACTTCTTTAGAAATGAAGACAAACCTTTCCGAAAAAAAACAGGTAGACATTTTATTGGGTGATAAATATAAAATTTATAGCCCCGACAATCCAAAAATATAATAAATTCGTTTCAATTTCGGCGATCGGTCTGTTTGGAATATTTCCACAAAAAATCGGACCATGCACAGCCTGTGCTCAGACCGTAAGGCACAGGCCACGCACAAAACGCACGTAGAGATAGAGATATTTGTGATCTCGCTCGCACATTTACAAAGAAAGACAACGGATCCAGTACATGAGTAAAAGTACGTTACGTGTGTCCTGACACTAAGATGTTTTGAACCAGTGTACGAACCAAAAAAAAGCCCAATAGGCACAAGTTGTACAGTCGATAATTATTTTTACTAGGGCTGTCATTTGATAATTTCACGAACTTCTCACAATTAAACGTAAATCTCTTTTGAGTGGACGTGGATAGAATACTTACGGTCCCTCCTTTGAAATTCCTCTCTTGGACGGACATTTTTGAAGATTTCCTAATATAAGTGAATGCAAATGGGATAACGATTTCTTATGAGTGGAAGAAGGTTCAATTAGCTTTCGCTGACAGTTTGTGCTCTTGTGACCGTCAAATTTCTAAAAATTTTAGAAAACAACACTTCTTTTTAACAATCACCATTGAGTGAACACTATCACTTCGTATAGGTGTCCGCCCAAGGCAGGTTGCACTGTATTTGGAAAATTTACAGATTATTGATTGAAAAGTGTAACAAATGTGCAAAAATTAAGAACGAAAAGTTTGTAGAAAGTTCTAGAACAAAAACTCGATTTAAGAAGAAAACTATGGTGATATTCTAATGGAAAATGAGAAAATTGTTGAGGAAAATTCAAAAATTCCAATCTGAAAAAAATGGAACATTAAACAAACAACCATCCATCAATGAGAATATTTGTCAGTTGCGTCATTTCAATTTGTAAATTACCAAAACTCGATTTGTGTGATATTAATGGAAAATCATTGATCACCAACTATTTTGTTTCGAACAAAATTAATTCATTACAATTAAAATTAGTCGATGTTATTCCAATAAAATTGAATAAAATAAAATAGAACGATTCCAAATATTGATAAGCTAATTTTTAATTAATATTATAATTCATACTAACTATCATTATATTGTCGTTTTTTCATATCATATTTTAATTAAAACTTTAAAATTGAAATCAAATTTATACTAATTGAACTAGACAATGTTTTGTTACCTGCGGTGTATTTTCATAAACTGAAATTTGGATGCCATTTAAATATTTCAAATTCAAGTTGAATTTAATCCCCGGTATTTTAGTTATATAGTTTTGAGAGAGATTTAATAAACCTCAATTATACATATATATACATAATGTAGGTATAAGTATAAATTTATAATTAATCCAGTGAATAATCTATTGCCCAAAACTAATGGTTAAGTTAATTATGGTTGTTGGATTACAAAAATATATGTTTGATTACAAGATCTGATACTATAAATAATAATCTAAAATTTCTACTAGAACATGCGCAATATTAAGAATACTTCAATTTATTTGATTTATTTCCATTTGGAATAAATCTACTTTATACATATACAGGCTATTATGTGTTAATCGTAATTTAAATATATACCAGGTGTTGAAAAGGTGATAAAATTCTGAGTCCACTCGTACTTCTTCTAATCTAGCGCACCGGTTAATTAATTAGAGAAAATAAGCCAATCAGAAGCGATCCTTAAACTATTACTTACATCTGATTACGAGGGGTAATCCAAAAGTAATGATAATAGATATAAAACACAATGTTTATTACATAAAATATAATTTCTTTTTCAACGTTAGTCTCCTAACAACTAAATACACTTATTGGCTCATCTTCTCTCTAAAACATGAACTCTTTGTGGAAGAAATCCTTATTTATGTGAGATTCGTCACTGAGGCTACTCTGAACGCCGCCAAATGGAATCCCTTCGGTGGTGTGGGACGTCGATGGTTGTCCTTCGTGATGTTTGTCTTCTGCACAACTAGAAGTCGTTGTATCAGCGTACAACTGTAGACAGTGAAAAGACACAGTCCCCCAATGCTTCCACCAAGTTGGTGTGTAGACATTTTTCAAATAAACTTGGCTCTAAAATATGACGGTTTACCTATTCATACGATCTTTTGGCCTGTGACTAGTGAGGCCTTAAGCTCGCTACCTTGTTCTTTCAGATTTTCATGACTACTAGAAATATCCGATTATGATAACTTTTGAGTGAAAAACATCTAGAATCTAGTGGACTTCTTGTTTCAGAATTGCGTCTAATCAAGGGATACCCTGTATATATAGTTTTAATTCTCTCAGTTTGTTTCAGTCATTGGATGTAATTCAGTCTTTGAATCGTTCGTTAGACAAGACAAACCTCTAATCAGTCGATCACTAGTCGTCTAAAATTTAGGATATACATACACAACTATTAGTAGAATAGATAGAATCAGCAATAACATCAACTAATTATAATAGTAACAGAGAGCAAATACGCTTAATAAAGCTTTATTACCAACTATATCGTTATTAAAACATGTCGTATACAATTTACCCTTATTAGTAATTTTATTATTGGAACACTTATAAAAAGATATATAATAAATATAATTAATTAAGCTATATTATATACGTTATACAAAATAAACACATCATCAGAATTTATTTAGAAAAGGGTTTAAATTATCAACAGAATATTTTATAGTACAGTTGGTAAATATATACTATGAAATATTTAGTATTATATGCCCTCAAACAAGAATTTATAATTATTAATTTCATGGAATAATTAATTCAATAATTTGGTTGGTTGATTTTCATGTAAATCCATTCATTTTTCATTGTATTCCATAACGAAATTTCCACTAATCGAAGATTTGACCGAAAATGTATTCGAATGGAACGATGAAACATTAATAAGAGCGACCGGTCGATTCGAATCGCTAAATCGATGGAAATATTTAATAGAAAATTTAGATGAAAAACACAATAAGAATCAAATTTGTTTTTCAAGAATAAAATTTTCCAATAATTTCAGGAGATTTGCAGTTTATTAGTATTGATTATTGTAGCAGTCTGGCGCCTTTATTTCAACCAACCAACCAAACAAATCAACCAACCAGCCGACCAACGAACCAAATAGGGAAACGTTTGATTTATATTTTCAACTTCCATTTTTCTCATCCTTTTTTATTTTTTGGTATCACAAAAAGAAAAAAAAAACCGAAAAATAATAAATAAATATTCATTTTACTTTGTGTTTGTCTGTTAAAGGTATTATAAGAATAAAGACCGACTGTAATTTATCAAACATTCGCCTATATAAATATATCATATAATACTTTAGATTTTATTGTTCGACTTTTAGAATATATTTATGCATGAGAAAATTTCTATTCAAAAAATAAACTTGGAGATTTTCCATCAGGAAAATTTCACGGGAAAGTACTCAACTATACTATTATAGTGCTAGAAATTTTACAACTGATTGGTAAAAATCTGATCGATAGATTCTTTGTTGAGACGGTCAATTGAATCTGAATATTCGATTTTCTTTTTTATTATCATCTTTTAGCCAGCGTATAAAAAAAATGTTGATTTAATTACCGTTTTTGTTCGATACGATTCGATTTTATAGCGATTTAAAGCAGTGGTTCTCAATTGGAAGGGCATTATTAGATCCAGTATTTTCTTGGATAATTTCCACAAATTACAACAGCCGGTTGTTTTCAGTTTCTTTATAAAGAATTTGGTTATTATTCAGGATTTATCTGAGAATTAAAATCACTAGATTTCTATTGGAATTTCATTAACTCTGGAACTTCTTCATTTGAAGCCGGATTTTTATTTTCAAAAACATAGGCAAACACTTTTCTAAAAATTGTATAAAGTAAAAACTTGATTGAACGGACACATTTTGTTTGCTGTGATCGAGCTTATCCACCCAAAAGAAATTTTACTGTAGATAATTTTATTTATGACTATAATCGATTTATCGACTCGAACAAATTTATCTGCACTAAATCCAACAGTTTGCATTGTTATATCTAGTAACTTTGTCTATGTATATGAGGTTGGTAATAAATTCACAATAGACAGAATAAATAGAATTATATATAGATTGTTCCATAATAATTTAGGTCCTTAGTTAGATTATATTGAGACTTTACATAATGGCAATATCAGACATAAAACAATGAATAATTCTGTTATGCATGGAAATTGGAACATTATTAATTTACTACACAACACACCAGATACATGGATTTAATCGAAAATTAACAATAAATAATGAAACAAACATCTATAGTAATTTGATCTATGTAAGGTTGGCAATATAACAACTCTACCATAAATATACAAAATCAGTATACATATAGAGATTTGAATAGCTTTATTTGTTATTAATATTATAGTTGGAATATTAATAGGTCTGTAAATAGAGTAAATTAAAATTGGAATCGATCTATACAACACGATTTTGATTGATTATGTTTCGCTTCGTAACTCTATACAGGGTGTCATACAATAACTAGTTTAATAATAAAAAAAAAATGTTTATTTGGGTGCTGTCTATTATTTTCGAAATTTAGGAATATATAGTTATTCTGTGTCATCCTGTATAGTAAATATTTAATATAAATAGAAGCTTAAATTAACCAAATAATAATAATTTAGAGTTTAATTATTAATTAAGAAAATCATTGAAATTTGTCGTTTTAATGTACAATAAATAATAATAATAAATTTCAATTACCATAATATAGAATTTAAAATTGTTTGATACGACTGGATGATAACATTCTTTATAATACGTATTATATATATTTTTAAAGTAGGTTATTATGATGCCCGTTTTACTTTCATTTTCCTTTTGATTCAATAACAAACAAGTTAAAAGCAAAAGATACACACACACATATACCGACAGAAATGGAAATCAAGATGAAATCATATAAGTATCGATTTAGATCTTTTGATCCTCAGATATTATTGAAAATAAATGGAAAGAAAGAAAAAAAAAACCAACAACATAGAGACTTACTATACAAATAATATCTCTATTGTGTTTGAGTGTTCCACTTAAAAAAAACAAAAAATCAAACAACCCACAAAAAAAAAAAATGTATATATTGATGGAAATCATTTCGGAAAATGCATTTTATAAATTTTTTGTTTTTGTTTTAAAATTCTTTTAAAATTCCATATATGCAGACATTAAGCAACCATATTTTAAGAAGTGAAAGGAAATTATTGACCTTAAATTCGAGTTGTGGCAATTAATCCATTGAGAAAAAATAAAGAAGAAGGAGGGTTATACAATTTAGGTCACCCACACCATTAACTTTATCTTTTTGCAAACTTTTGTTTTTCTTTTTCTGCCCAATAAAATATTTTCCAAGTTAGATTATATAATTGTAAATATGGTAATATATAACGAATAAAAGAAAAAGTATATAATGTTGAACACGATTTTGTCAAAACGAATATTTTCGATTCTTATGTAAAATAATTTTAAGTAAGTGTTTGCTGTTTTTTTTTTTTGTGTGTGTTTCAATTTTCTCCACCAAAATAATAAAAGAAAAACGAAAATGGTTGGCTGGACTTTATTGGGTTAGAAATGAGACGTTTCTAGGGTTTTATAGTGTCTGATTCCCCTAAAAAATATTAAATTTTGGGTTTTAACAGAGAGAAATTTTATTTGTTATGTTGTCGACAATTTTCTAATAATTAACAACACTTTCTAGAGAATTTATAATTAAATAAATAAATTTAACAAATAATATAAACATTGAAATATTTAAGTTGTCATATAAAAGAAAGTTGTTAGGAGATTTATGCGATAATTATGAGATAATCATAAAAATTGACGAATAGAGCGGGCCTTTTGAGCCAGAGAGACTGTCGATCACCAGCCCAAATCCGAGCTGACATTTTCTACATAATTAAACAATAATCGAAAGAGGGTGGAAAAAATTTCAATATATAGTCAACCATTAGGTGGTAAAATTTAATCTGATTTCGATACGTTCAAATAAAAATAATTCCATAAATTAATTTTTTCGACCGATGTTTCAAATAAAAAAAAAACAATACTGGATCCGACAGCTCTATCAAATACGAAGATATACGAGGGTCGATCCAAAAGTTATGATAACTGGATATTTCATTTTGGAACTACATCCCTTAGAATTGGACTAAAATTAAATCAGGA
>JAZBGX010002658.1:1931-12014 GCA_037414775.1 Zonitis immaculata | reverse complement strand
TTATTAAATAATGATGATGAAAATTTTGATGATAATAATATTGGTAGTAAACGTGATGTCCAACAACCATTAATGGTAATCTAATAAATTTATTATTATTAATTAACTAAAGTCAAAAAAGAGGACATTAAATACTTAAATTAATTATGTTAAACTATTGTTGTTAATTATTATTATTATTATTATTACTTAAAAAATGGTGCTCGAATTTTAATTTTAATTTCTTCAATTATGTCTTCCATTTTGTATAACATATATATTTTTTTAAAATTTATTAATTAGTTAATTATTTAGAAATCAATTGTATTATGCCTGTTTGTCCTGATAATCGTACAATATCGCCAGATTTAAATAATTTTGTTACATTTTGTACACCGACAATACACGGTAAACCATATTCACGAGCCACTACAGCACCTAAAATAAATTAAAAAAAAAAAAATTACCTATCGATAAAAGAGGCTCAATAAAACAAAAACAAACAATGCTCTAACAAAAAAAATCCCATTATCAATAAAGGAATTAGACAAGAGCGATAGCCTAAGCCCAACACTTTTCAGTTCCACCCTGGATCAAATCATTGACAGCGGCAAGAATACAAATATAGTACGTAGGCAAGCTGTCAAACCTGCCAATTAAAAGACAATCTGGAGAAACAAGCATATGACGGTAGATAGCAAAGCCAGAATTCACAAAACATGTGTAGACTATTGACCTACGGAACTAAAACTAAGAAGCGGAATAACAATAATGCGAACTACAGAAATGAAGACACTGAGACTGATTACCGGGGACAGTGTAAGTGATAGGATGAGGAGTGGCACACAAAATACGAGCGGATAGTGGAGTAGAGAATGCTGTAGATATTGAGGACAATAATGAATGATGAAAGAGAAACCAAATAGTAAGCGACCACATCTGGACGACCTCTCAAAAAGATGGAAGAAAAGCTGGATTTACTAAGACATTGTGAGAATAACAGAACTTGATTCTAACAAAGTATAAGGAAAAAAATACAACCATGTGAAACTAATCCACCTAGTTCCGTTACAATACCAGATAATATTGGAAAATACGGCGACCATCCAATATCAGTACAATAAGTTATCAAAATATCACCTAGAAATCAATATTTTGAATAATTTATTATTATTATTATTGAATAATAATTATTATTTTTATTTTAATACCATTTCTCAATTGATCAATATTGTCAAGACTTGTTATAACACAAGCACGTGCTTCAATATTACCAGAACAAACTGGTGTACCATGACATTGTAATAATTTATTATTATTGTTATTATTATTTCCATCATTTACCATCTCTACTCTAGGTATACCATATGATATTTCCGGGAATTTGAATTGATCCCATTGTTTATGTAAACGTTGACGTCGCATTGCTCTATAAATTCAACCAAAAAAAAAAACAAAACAGTTATAGTGAATGCCATCAAAGCTGATCCGCATTTTGCTTGTATTGGCAGAATTTGAGACGCACATTGTAATTTTCTATACTGTAACGAGTGCATCACTAAATTGTCCTTGCAGTTGGCGGTACATTGGAGAACGTATAGAGCCACAGCTTAGGTCCAATGTAATTAATTTGAAATTTGTGAGATTATGGTGGCTACAGTCACAAAATCGCCGAAAATGGCGTTTGAAAATACCGTGATACATTCGTTATAATAGTTGAAAACAGCAGACGGTGTATCACAAATTCTGCCGATGCAAACAACATAGACCGTCTTGGATGAAATTCACTATACTACGAAAAATAATTACTTTGTAATCAGGACCGGACTTTGTGGATTACGTTCAATAATCATACCAATTTCATAATGTCCTAAATGATAAATTAGTTCTTGATATGGTAATAAACCATTTGATTGCATTTGATAACTTAAATTATTATATGCTATACGTAATTTATTAATAGCATGTACAACAAATGATTTTGATTGTTCACGTATACCAACAGCTCGTCGACTACGTTTCATTAGAAATTTAAGAATTTTACGTGTAATCTCACTAGATGGCGTTGTTAAATTTTTTATAACCTCATCAATTGATTGGACATTTTTTTTAATTTTATAATTATTATCATCGATTTTATTCAATTGTATCATTTTTATAATTTCTTTAGGATCCATTGACCACGTGTTTTTCATTAATTCAAACTTTAAAGAAATGCTTATAAATTTTAATTTAAAAACAAAACAAAAAATTCGACTTACTTCCCCGAAAACACGATGTCCATGATCTTCGAGAAATTGTTGGAAAATTTCATAAATCTTTGGACAATTATCCGTTAACCATTTTAATGCAATATCCGGTTGTAATTGACGAAATTCCTCAAATCTACCATTTACATATAATTGTCTAGCTATAGAATCTAATATTGCCGGTATTTGAGCTGATATAACATTATCACATGATGATAATAATGATGCAATATCATTGTAATGATCCATTGTGAAATCTTGAAATAATTTTATTTAAATTCCAACGTATGCGTGTATATACAGCGTGTGTCTCGAAGATGGAACCCCATCTGTTTAGGGCAAACTAAATGGAATTGAAATCTGAAAATTTGTATGTATACATTTCTCACTATGATGTATCCAGCTAAAATATTTGCAGGTCTATGGCACTTCCGGTTATACCGGAAACAGCCATCAACTTTGTTATTTTAAGTAGAACTCCCTATTTTTTTTTATATTTTTGATTTCTACAGTAAAATTTAATGGTACTTTATGTACCATACTATTTGCCTAAGTTCGTTGGTTCTCGAGTTACATTCAATTCTTTGGAATTTTTGACGATTTCAGAACATCACGTTATTGGAGATATTGTTGAATACAAAGCTGATAATGGATATCGGTTAGAGGCAATGTCTCAACAGTGGATGGCTCTACCCACTCATAAAATCAGAGTCAAAAAATATTATACAGGGCAGTCACAAATTAATATTGAATATATCAAATGTAAAAGTGACTTAACTCATTATTTTCAAATGAAACACCCCATATATTATAACATTTTTGAATTCTCCGGAAATTTTCAAGGTCACTTTATCAATTGATTATTTCAGTGAAAATTGTAAATTCTGGGAAAATAATGAAATTTAAGTATAGAACATATTTGTTAAAATGACCTTGAAATTTTCCAGAGAATTCAAAAATGTTATAATATATGGGGTGTTTCATTTGAAAATAATGAGTTAAGCCACTTTTACATTTGATATATTCAATATTAATTTGTGACCGCCCTGTATAATATTTTTTGAATCTGATTTCGAGAATGGATAGAGCCATCTACTGTTGAGACATTGCCTTTAACCGATATCTATTATCAGTTATCAGCTTTGTATTTAACAATATCTCTAATAACGAGATGATCTAAAATCGTCAAAAAATCCAAAGAATTGACTGTAATTCGAGAACCAACGAACTTAGGTAGATAGTATGGTACATAAAGTACCATTAAATTTTACCATAGAACTCAAAAATGTAAAAAAATATAGGTAGTTCTATTTAAAATAACAAAGTTGTTGGCTGTTTCCGGTATAACCGGAAGTGCCATAGACCTGCAAATATTTTAGCTGAATACATCATAGTAGGAAATGTATACATACAAATTTTCAGATTTCAATTCCATATAGTTTGCCCTAAACAGATGGGGTTCCATCTTCGAGACACACGCTGTATATCGACACATACCTGTATTACGTTCGGCTAAAATATTCATTGCTAAAATTTGATAAAACACCGATGTACCACTAGTATAACAATGATATTTAATAATTTCAATTAAATTTTGTAGATTTTCATCAATTTTTCGATAAATATCATTGATAGTATCTTGTTTGCCAATATTTATATTGAAATGTTGCGTTTTAAATTTAATTAAATCTAAATGTTGTTGATTGAACCATGCTAATTTCGACATACGTACAATTTCTTTAATCAATTTCCATTGATTCGTTATACCCCAACGATCAATTGATGCATTATTAATCGTTTCATTGATTATCGGATGACCAAATACAGTTAAATCGATTATTTTCGATGATAAATTGATCGAGCTCCTTGGATTTTTGTGTATAGCCTAAATTTTTTTAATAATCATAATATATTCAAAATTGAAAGGACCACTTGTTGCCCCACCCCTACCTCACTAAGTAACAAATTTATACTTAAAGCACGGTCTTGATACTAGTAGTAGTGGGGGTAGACTCTTATGTAAGAAGTCGAGCAGTACAACTGTGCGGGAAAGCGACAACAACAACCTTTTTGTTGTTGTCTCTCTCCCGCACAGATGTACTCCTCGATTATGACGCTCCTTGTGGCAATTTTTGTAACTAAACTCTTACAACATAAGAATCTACCCCTACCAATAAGATAGCAGTGTCAAGACCGTGACCTAAAGTAAATCCACGATTCTAATGCATCTTTGACAATAACTCTATGCTCATCAACCTAATATGCATTAGAAGCCTGATTATACTATTGGTTGCCAGATAAATCAGGTGACCAATAAACAATGTTGCCAAATCGGAGGAAGGGAGGGGGGTGTCCTTTCAATTCCGAATGACCTATAGTATAATCTATTTTATTTACCCCAATAACATCTAAAAATACATGATGTTGGAATGTTGCTAAACATTTAAAACGGTATCGATCTAAATTCCAACCAACGCCAATTTGCATTGATTTATCAATAATTGGTAGTATTGTTGTTAATGTTAATGTACTTTGTGCATTTGGAAATACTTCACCAGTATTAGCAACTGTATAAATTATATTATTATTAAATGTTGCTGTATCGAATTCATGTAATAATTCATAATTTGTCCATTGATTTATTGTTGTTATTGAACGTGCTTGTAATAAATATAATTGATTTTTATATAATGACCATTCAATATCTAAATAATTATCGAATATTAATTCTAAATTTATACCAATTCTACCTAATTTAAATATTTCATTATCATTTAAACAATATTGATTTTTCAAATTATCATCAATTGAATGATCATCAATCTCATAAATACCGCCATTTTCATTATTATCAGTCGCCATTTTTATAACCTTGATTTTTTTACCAATCGATTTTGAGGTTATTTCTAATTGATCATCAATAGACCGTTGTAGAATTATTGTATCCGGATCACATTGACCGGAAACTACACTCTAAAATCAAACAAAAAAACAAAACAAAAATAGTTTTTATATACAGAGTGTTCCATCATTGAGTATACAACCTTTTTGTGGGCGTTCAAACATGAAATAGATCTCGGGTATCACGCACAAAAGAGGTTGTAAACTCAATTGTGAAACATTCTGTATACAGTATATGTAAGTTGTTTCTGAAGTTATATACCTCGCCCAATCCATAATTGGCATTAATAACCATTTGTGTTGAATTCAAATTAGCCGGATGACATGTAAATAATACACCAGCACAATCGGATGGTACCATTTTTTGTACAATTACCGCCATTTTCGTTTCAATTGATAAACCATGTTGATGACGATATTTACAACTTTGATATTGATATAATGATGACCAACATAATTTTATTGATTCAATTATATTATCGAAATTTGTACACCCTAAAAATGTTTGATTTTGACCAGCTTGTGATAAATCATCAGAATCTTCACCAATTCCTTTATTTAGAAAAAAACACAAACAAATAATTTTAACTTAATAGTTGTAGGTTAGAATTTCGGGTATTTACCGGATGAACGTACCGCCCATCTGTCACCATCTTTAACCAATTGATCGTAATAATTTCGAATTTGTTCATAAATTCCTGGTAGTATTTTCACATTTTTTATAATTTCTACAGTTTCATAACAAGCCTCCTCTAAATTACCATTTATACGCTGACAACAAATATCATTCAAAATGGCGATAGATTTTTTCATATTAAAACTATAATCTAATTGTTTATTGAAAGCATTTATGGTAACAACGAAACCTTCAGGAACTTTAAACTATCAATAAAAAAAAATGAATAAACTTATCCAATTAGATTATATAAAGAAATTACGTCATCCGATTGAAGTGAGGTTAGAACGGCCAATGAGCGACCTTTACCACCTGTCAAACTTGTCATATTTGCGTTAGGGTCATTCAAATGGATGACGTCACAATCCGGCATAAATGACGTCATTTCTCTTATCAATAATTCCGGTAGTTTTCTATCAATACCTTTATAATTATACCATAATTCCAGTAATGATCGGCCATTTTGTGTATTTATTTTAGAAAATGTCGGTACATTAATCAATTTATAACCATACAATTCATTATTTATACATTGTAGTTTATCAATTGTTTTTAAATGGTGGATACACTTGAATACTTGATTATTTGCTAGAAGTTTAACTATAATTATAGGTCTGTCACGTTTGGAAGGGTATGGGCGGAGCTAATTGTTCGACCTTTTTTCAAATAGTTAGCTCCGCCCATGTTCTTCCAAACACGGTGAACTAATTTTTAAATAAATAAATTAATTTTTTACCTTCAATATGAATTGTGAAAGCATTTGGTAAATTTTGATGAGGTGCTAGAAATTGTAATTGTAAATCCGTATTTTCGATTGGATGAATATCGCCATTTTTCAATAAAACATAACCATATTTTAACCTAATTTTTTTTTAAATTACTGCCAACTTAATACTACTTTGGGGATTTTAATTAAATATATACTTACTGACTACATCCATTACGTAATGATTTCATCCATAAATTAATGATGGTACCATCTTCACTAATTATAAATAAATGTAAAGAACGTACCATAGAAAATCGTTCAGATTTACCCCAGTACCTTGTCCGACATGATGGTAAATTCAATATAATCTCATTTGTTGTATCAATATTAATAAAACCACGTAACGTACCAAATTGTTCATAACCTTCTTCATCACCACTTTAACAATGACAACAATAATAATTGAATAGAAGAGAATTAACCTCAAAAAAAATAATATAACCTACATTTGAACAATCCAATTGCCATCACGCCATTTTTCCAAACATAAAGCATCAACTAATGGATAAATGGCGGCATCTTGTGGATGGAATTTCGGGGAACTACCAGCTGTCCAACTATACAAATAACACCAAATAAATTATAAAAGGAAATAACTAAACTATATATATAGACTTACATAAAATTGAATCGAACATGACGGTAAGTGCCATTTTGTTGTTTTAAAATATTATTAAATATTAATCGTAATCGATGGAATGGTTCTAGAATTTCTATAGATAAACCTTTTGTTTTCCATTGCCAACTAGATAAACTACACAATTTAATACCGCCATCTTTAATTATTAACAATCGATTATTTTTTTCTAAAATTTCGAAATTTTAGTAATTAAACCTAACCTGGTAATGAGAACATTTCGCCATTTTGTAGTCGTAAACAAAAATAGATTTCTGCATTTAAATTTGAACGTATTATGAATCTTAATGATAGACTATTGCCATTTTGATCACAACCATAAATAAAATGGCTGTCACTATCTTGTTCGTATAGAATTTCTTCGATATTTTCTAAATTCTGTTTTCTATTTAAATTATTCCGACATTGATTTTGATAATTTTTAATTGCACGTTTAGCAAAAAAATATTTAATAAAATAATATTTATCTAAAATTATATTGATTAAAAAAAAACAAATACAGTTAATTATAAGAAACAAAAAGTTACCTCGGTTTGTATAGAAATTTTCATTTTTATTGATAAGTATTGAAAATAATGAATAAATAACGAATGGTAGAAAAAATAAGGTTATATAATAAATTATATCAAGTAATAACATTGTTATAATTCTAATATAAACGATAAGAGTCTTGATAATTATAAATAATTGAAATTTAACCAGACTACTTTATAGATTGAGTTATCTTAAGTATTTCTTGATAAAAACCAAAAAAAAAAAAACAAAGGATATAGATAATTATTTTACAATTATTTATCCCTGTATATTGACAAATACGAGTTTTTGAGCGCACCCGGTATATTTTTTAAGGAATCGAATCGAATCGAATGCTCGACGAACAAGAGACAATATTGTCATATATTGTTGTTCCAATTTAACCTCAAATATTGCAACGCAGTTTTAAAATATTCTTATATCAATTAATCAATTGCTTTACTAATCAATTGATTATGGCAGAATCGACGACAAAAAAAGGTCCCGTTTGTTTAATAGTTTTAGGTATGGCTGGTTCTGGTAAAACTTCGTTAGTAACTCGTTTATCAACAGCACAAAAAAAACCGTATATTGTTAATTTAGATCCAGCATGTATACGTTTACCATATTTTGCAAATATCGGTAAATAAAACTCATCCAATATATAATTGTTAGAAATTAACTTATTATATTTGTAGATATACGTGATACCGTTAATTATAAAGAAGTAATGAAACAATATAAATTAGGACCGAATGGTGCTATTGTAACATCATTAAATTTATTCTCAACAAAATTCCCTGATGTTATTAATTATATTGAAAATACAACAAATGAATTGTGTATTTTAGATACACCAGGTCAAATAGAAGTTTTCACATGGTCAGTTTCCGGTAAACTAAAAACAAAACAATCTATTTAACAATTCAACGTATAATTGAGAAATATAATTTCTAGGTTCTATAATAACGGAAACTTTAGCATCAACACTACCAACTATTATTTTATATGTTGTAGATTGTGTCCGTAGTACATCACCAATAACATTCATGTCGAATATGTTATATGCATGTTCGATATTATATAAAACTCGTTTACCAATAATAATAGTATTTAATAAAATTGATATTGTCGATCATCAGTATGCAATTGATTGGATGAAAGATTTCGAAAGTTTCCAACAATCCTTGGATAATGACAATGAAAATTATATAACAAATTTAACACGTTCAATGTCATTAACATTAGATGAGTTCTATCGTAATTTGAATGTATGTGGTGTTAGTTCGGCAACAGGTGATGGTATTGATGATTTATACAAATTGATTGAACAATCACGTATTTTATATGAAAATGAATTCAAACCGGAATGGGAAAAAATACGTTTAGCTAAACAACAACAGAAAGACGAAAATAAAACAACAATTGATAAAATTGAATTAATACCGAATGATTTACAAAATTCGGAATTATCCGAAATTTATTTAAGACATCCAGCTAATGAAGATAGCAGTACAGATTCGGAAGGTGAAGAGGCCCCGTTCAATGGTAAATAAACAGACAAACAAAAAAACAATACAAACAAAATAAAGCCGTTTTGTTCGTA
This sequence comes from Zonitis immaculata, assembly GCA_037414775.1. Taxonomy (NCBI): domain Eukaryota; kingdom Metazoa; phylum Arthropoda; class Insecta; order Coleoptera; family Meloidae; genus Zonitis; species Zonitis immaculata. The sequence continues at coordinate 2,684 of JAZBGX010002658.1, read as the reverse complement.
GATAATCAACCAGATGAAGATAAAGATGACGATATTTTCAAGAAAGTGATCCAACAACAGAAAAATATGCAAATTAAACGAGCCAAAGAAGCCGCCAGTATATCAAAACAATAATTATACGATTATCTAACGACAATAAATTATTATTTTTTAAGAGAAAAAACTTGTACTCAATGTTCAAAAAAAAAAATTCCTTTTCTGTATATTCTTTAAGAAACTTAGGGAATTTTAGCGATTGGCAATACTGCAAAACCTAACCTTAAAAATGGCTTTGAAATTTTTAGAACAACGCAACGAATTTTTAAAACATTTAAATAATGATTTAATCAAAACAGAACAAATTATTGAAGAAATAACAAGAAAAATAAAAGAATTCAATAATACAATTGATCATATTAAATTATTAAGAGAAAAATTGGAACATATCTCATTGATACCATTAGGTAAACGTATTTATGTTGATGGTATAATAAAATATACAAATCAATATTTTATTGATCAATTAGCATATCCAAATTCATATACAATTGAACAAACTAGTTTAAATACAATAAAATTGTTAGAAGAACGTATAAAACAACAACAATTACTATTAGAAAAACATGAACAATCAAAACAACAATTAGTGGAACGTATTGAATTACTACAAGGACAAAATGATGATTTGTCGTTAATCGAAAATCAGGATTTACCTAAAGAAATTGTATCGGATCGTGGAGTGGCTGTACGTGTTGGTGAATTTTACGAAATCGT